>APFE031556739.1:838-85608 GCA_000404065.3 Pinus taeda
TGGATGATGACTCTACATCTGAAGAATCATCAGTCTGCATCTATAGATGACTATCTGATCTATGTACATGAAATGAATTTATAAAGCTAAGAATGGGAATGCCTACCTCAGCTAGATCATGAAAATTATATTATGATGATGTATTGTATTGTAACTTATGTAGGTCACCTTCTAGTTCGAAACCTCAGATCCTCATGACAAAGCATTTCACCGGACATCAATATTTATGACTTCATGCTTTAGGGGGCAACTATTATATACATATTTGGGTACATTAACCCCAAACTTATATATCAATAAAATAGGGCTCTTCAACCCCTAAAAGAGTTGTTTCATACCCTAAAAGAACATAGTCATCTGATTACATCATTCCCCAAAAGTTCCACCTGAGAAACTATCGAGAAATGCCCTAAACTAAACCATACTGACCACTCCACTGGAAAAGTGAAATGCATACTGAGTGTTACACTGCCCAGGTGCGATGAATACTAATTAGGCCTTCTATAGGGTGTGATCGGCAAGGATGGACAAATGTCCAAGAAAGTTTTCTAGGTGGTTGCTCATGGAATCGTCTAGAAACTTCTCCTGTGACACTTGCCTCTTTGATTTCGCCAAGGGATGAGTAAGAGATCCAAGAAATATCCAGGTGGAACTAATCGTAACAAGTGGAATGACACTAATCAAAACCCCAGAGATGACTCACACCCTTGCACACATCTATAAATGGATCCCTCATCTAAGAGATCTAGAGGCTGGAATATTGTGAATTGCAAGGAAGTGCTGATAGTTTGTAACGGAGGAAAGAGCATTGTATTGTTGGTGTGATCTTGCTATTTCATGAGGTGAAGAGGGATTGAGGCTGGGAGGATGATGCTAGATCAGACAACTGGGTTGTAATTCTCCCTTCTATTTAATAAAGTTCTTCAAGTTTTCTTCCATATGATTGTGCAATTGTGAATGTTATCATTTGTGAATGCTATCATTTGTTCATTATATATATGATTCTGTAATGTTTCTGTTGTAATAGATCAATATGATTTGATGGTTCTTTGTTGTTGTGCTTCTACAGGTACTCTCCAAGTAGGTTAAGTGGAAGTTCTAGGTTGGTTCCATTATCTTTCTCTTATTTGTTACACATAGAATAAATCGTTGAATTGCTTTAAACTGTTGTTTCTAGGGTAGCTGCCAAACCTAGAGGACTAGTTGTTCGACAAGACACTAATTCTCCTAGAAACACCCCTCCACCATCACTTGGCATGTATCGAAACTGTCTCGTGACCCTTGCAGGCAAGACTGTTCATGTTGAAATTGAAGTCATTGACGCCCCTTTGGATTACGACATTCTCTTAAGTCGCAGTTACACAAATTCCATGTTAGTTTTCATGTCTGTAGTGTTCCGCAATATGTGCTTCCCCCATGAAGGGAATATTGTTACCATTTATCAGTTCACTTACTACGAGTCGACTTCCGTGACCTCCCCCAAGTCCATTATCTCATCAATGTTTGACAGACAGTTTACAAATCCTCCCACTAGTGTTTCACCTAGAGTCTACAAAGATTCCTCATTATTGGGTGCTTTTCTGATCCAGTATTGAATTAACTCAAAGGGATGGAGCTCTTGGGTTAGGGCCCAACCCTAGCAGAAAAGGATCCTCTTCTTGTATCTGTATGCGTAGCTCAGTTTCATATATTCATGGTTAAATTGTCTTTAGAAGTATTTCATTGCAAGTAGTGTATAATTTTTTAATTTCTTATTAGCTTGCTTCCATTTGTGCCTTACTTCAGTAGTAGGTTAGGAGGGATAAAAGAAGCATCAAAAAACTTTCAGTAGGTGTCCTGGCCTCACTTCTTCCTTCTGGGATCATGATTTGAGGAGAAGACCCTTATGCAACCCCAAAAAGATAGATTTCTATTTGTTTCATAAAATTTAGAGTTTGATGTACTTAAACTAGCATTTGATCATTTTTTCAAGTGTAGGATTTCATTGCAGTCTCTCCTATCTTCATTCTTATAGTATATCTCATCCATGATTCCATTTTATTTAACAATTTCCTCATGCATATGGTAGACAATTAGTTCATTAAAATTTTCTTTTCTAGCTCATGAGAATTCTTCTTGTTTACATGACTTTTGGGAAATTACACATCTTTGATGCAAAGAAGGTGCTTCATAAGTAGAAATTGATCTCATAGAAAGAAACCACCTTCCAAACCCATCCACCCATAGGCATTCCTTTTTTTCATCAAGACTTTCACCAATTTCATCATTTTACATAGAAATTCCCCGAAACATGTTGAGCGAATCCAACCATCTCCTAAACTTGGTTTTTTGTTCTGAGTGATCCTAGGCCTTTTCTCACTCCATTCCACCCATCAACCACATTCCTTAAGTCTTTCATCACCTCAAACACCCATCGTTTTTCTCTCGGTTGTATCTTGTAGAAATACAAGGAATCCTGTAGGTTTCTAGTACATCCTGTAGGTTTTCCTGTAGTGGCCTATTTTGAGGTCAAATTGTGGGAAAAAAAAATCTAGGAATCCTCCCAAGGTCACCAAAGGGTATCCCAAACCTTCCAACCATCCACCAGCATCCCTAAGCCACCTGCCACATCACCAAAAGAGATTAGCCTGCACACTTGATTTTTCATGAAAAGCATAAAAAAAAAACATATTTATTACAGTTCTTTACATGCATAGCAATGATGTTTGATGTTTTTAACTTCCATGCTTAGGACAGTAGAATTTTGTTCATGTTAATAGCCTTATTGCAAATCATAGCTCTTAGTAGTTAACTAGGAAATAGTGTGCCTTAGCATTGAATTTTAGCCTTTTTCATTATTACAGTAGATCAACACTCTCTTAGAGTGGATTTATATTTCTTTCATTAAGGAACCAAGCTTCTTTTGAATCCATAAAAGTCTGGCTTGAAAACCCTAGTGGTCTCTTGCCAGCTGAAGAGTGACAAAAGGCAGAACCATCACTTTGACTTGTGTATACAACACTGTCACCTCCATGTTTGTATGAACCCCAGGTTGATAAAGTCAGGCTGGTAGCCTAAGAGTTGTAGCATTCTTGCTACAATATTGGTGCTCATTGCTTTTTGGCGTCATTTCCATGGAGGTGTTTGAGTAATTTGTGATTACTACTTTCTTTCTTCTATTTCTTGTTTCTAATATTCTCCCATTAGTTTCATTTATGCAAAAGTAATTTAGTTTGCTAACTTTTCGTTATGCATTCTTTTCTTTCCTTTCTATTTTGCAAGTTAGATTTCAATCAAGTAGTTAATATTTTGATTCAATCAGCAATTTCAATTTTGAAATCACTTTCAAAGTTTGAAGATAACATAAAACCAAACCAAAAAATTTTCCTTTCATGCCTCATAAGAATAGGGATAACTTAGGGAAATTTTTGCCAAATACCCCCACTGCATCAAACAACCAACCTTCCCTCTTGTTTGGTGGCTATGAATTAGAGGAACCCTTAGGTGAGCAACCAGACATATTTGAAGAACCTACAGGGGAAGAATAAGAAGAAGAACCCATTCCTACCGAGCTAATGGCTAAAAGCGGAATTTATAGATGGAATAGAGAAAGAGTTGAGGGTGCCTTCCCCATCAAGGAAATGAATAGGGACACTAAGATGAAAAATATAAGCCCCTCTCCCTTCCTCATTTCCATGGCCTGACCACAGAAGATCCTAACACTTTCCTATTTGAGTTTGTTGTTATATGCCGAACCTATGACTACACAAATGATGAGCAGAAGTTGAAACTATTTCCATCTACCCTCAAGAATGAAGCTTTTCACTAGTTCATGGGTTTACCTGGGGATAACATCACAACTTGGGCTCATATTCATCAAGCCTTAAACAAAAAGTATCAAGACTACTATAGGTCTAAATATACTAAAGAGGAAATTTTTAAGATGACCTTAGGCAATGATGAATCCCTAGAGGATTATGAAGAAAGATTCTAGCCTAGTTACAAAACGTCAAAGTGCACACTTGACCCCAAGTCACTAAAGTTGGTCGTATTTAGAGAAGTAGGGGAAGACATTTTAGATACCCTACACTTGTTAGTAGGAGGATATCTATATCAGTTACCCTATGAGGATATCAAGAGTATCTTTAGAAACCATTCTAGGGTAGCTAGGAAAAATGGTAGAGGGCGTCAACCTATGGTTAGTACATCCTCTTCCAATTCATCCATCAAGGGTGAAATTGGAAACATGCTGGAAGATATTAAGAGTGAGATGTTGCAAACCCTTGCCTTACATATGGACACTATGCACATTAGGAGAAAGTAGGAGGAAGAAGAGAGAGCCTTGGCCATTTTCTATCTTAGATGCACTAGGAGGTCCCCTAGGAATGAATGTCCATTGAATTCTGTTGAAATTTTCCAAGTCTTTCAAGAAAACCACTCCATAGACAAGTGCCCTTCTTTGCCTGGACTCAAAGGTGTATATAAAGGAGCTGAAGGGGTCATTAAGAAACTCTACTACATAAATCAAATGAGACCTCATGGGCCTAGGCCATACCAATAGGGCATGCAAGGGTCATTCCATGTATATTACAACCCCAACCAGACCACATCCATACCTTCTTGGGGACCCCCTGCTCATCCTTCCTAGTCTACACCTCCTCCTTGGTCCTTTGCATCTCAGTATCATTCCCAGCCAACCAGCCAGTCATTTCAACCATATGCTCTGCCACAACCTCAGTGAAATGCACCGCCCCAGGGGTGGAGGCCCAAGTACAACAATTTTCCTACTTTATTGCCTTCACCACATACCCAACCAAAACTATTACACTCTGCTCCACCTAAATAACCCCAGATGTCTGCCCAACCAAATCTGAACCTAAACAATAAATAAGCACAATAGTTATACAGTGGAGAGACATCATATCTAGCTTATGTTGTGGAGATCTAGGAAATTAACATGATATCTGGGAGAGATCTCCCAGATAACCAACCTCCAAATAAGGATGTTGAAGAATAAATAGAGGAAAGCATTATTATAGTATATCCACCCTTTGCTGAGAGATTAACTCAACCACTCCATCCTACCATAGAAGACACTGAACTTCTAGGAGAATTGAAAAACCTATGTGTCAAGATTCCACTTCTCCAATCCATCAAGGATGTACCTATTTACAACAAGTTGATTAAGGAGAAGTGTTTCAATCATCAAGGGAGGTGAAAAAGAGATTCCCCTACCATTAATGTCATTGGACAACTGTCTGACTTAATGCTGGGGTATGTAATCTGTCCAAAGTATTTCGACCCTGGAAGCCCTGTAGTATATGTGCACACCAATGGCACCATTGTCCCACACATTTTGATTGATCTTGGGGTTTCCATTAATGTGATGACTAAGGACACCATGCTCAAGTTCAACCTCCAAGGTTCATTGAGAAAGACCACAATAGTCCTGCAACTTACATACCGCTCCACAGTGGCCCCTGAGGGGATTATGGAGGATGTGATGGTCTCCATTGACTCTTGGGAGTACCCTACAGATTTCCTAGTTCTCTAGCCTAAGGATAAGCTTACTAGTTAACTTATCATCCTTGGGCGGCCCTGGTTGGCCATTGCCAATGCTTACATCAGTTGTAGAGCTGGGAATATGACCTTCAAGAATGGGCATATCTCCAAGCAGTTGGTCCTATACCCTCCTACTCAACCATCTCTAGAACATCATTTACCTTTATGGTTAGAAGAGGAGGAAGAAGATGAAGTTTATTCTTCCCAACTGTATACCTTAGAAACAACCATGGGAGGAGGACAACAGGATGAAGATGATTTGATTGAACACCTCCTCTAAAGTCCAACTCACAGTACATTGTCCCAGGAAGAAGTAGTAAAGGAAACCCATAACAACCATCCAATTGAATTGTACTTGGCCGATTCCAACCCTCTCCATGTCAAAACCATAGAATTTAGCCTGGAGAGAACTTTGAAAATCACTCCATCTCTTTTTGTTCTCCAAGATGAAACGTTGTGAAACATGCTAAAGGAACATATGGATGCCTTCATTTGGAATTACAAAGAAATGAAGGGAGTACACCCCTCAGTGTGTACTCACCACGTTTACATCAAAGAAGGATACAAGCCAGTTCGACAACCCCAAAGGAGGATTAATCCATCTCTTAAATATGTAGTCAAAGAAGAACATAAAAAATTTCTAGTTGCAGGATTCATTTATCCTATCTCCGACAGTAAGTGGATCTCTCCTTTGGTGTTAGTTCCCAAGAAAAATGGTAAGTGCGAGATTTGTGTCAATTACAAGGAGTTGAACAAAGCCATAAAGAAGGACCTTCTCCCTCTACCTTTGATCTACCAAGTGCTAGATGGCCTGCTAGGGAAAAAGTTTTTTTCTTTCCTAGATGGATTCAATGGGTACAATCAAATCTAGATCAGTCTGGATGACCAAGATAAAACCACCTTCACTTGTCTTTGGGGCACTTTTTCCTATAGATTCCTTCCTTTTGGCCTATGCAATCCTCTTACCACTTTTCAGAGAGTAGTCCTACGTACCTTTGCTAAGTTAGGCGATGATGCAGTAGAAACCTATATGCATGATTTCACACCTTATGGGGGTGATTTTGAGGAGGATTTGTCCAACTTAGGTAAGGTATTGTATCAATGCATTGAAATGAACCTCTCTCTCAGTCCCAAAAATGTGAATTCTTGATGACTGCAGGGACCATGCTGGGTCATTCAATATCTCAGCAAGGACTACAAGTGGACCCAGACAAAATAGCTATCATCCAAAGGGTCCCACCCCCTCCAAAGAAAAGAGATATTAGAAGTTTACTAGGGTTAGTTGGATAATACTAAAGGTTCATAAAGGACTTCAGAAAGTTGGCCTCTCCTTTATTTGGCTTTTTGGCCAAAAACTGTGAGTTTATATGGTGAAAAAGTTGTCAAGAGGCCTTGGACATCCTGAAGAACAAGTTAACCATTACACCTATCCTCTGAGGCCCAAATTGGCTCCTTCCTTTCCATACTCATGTTGATGCCTCACACAAATCCATAGGAGCATCCCTAGGTCAGATAAATGGAAAATTTCCTTATGACATTTACTTTATCAGTAAGAATTTGTCAAAGGCTGAAATTAACTACACAGTGACCAAAAAGGAGCTCTTGGCTATTGTGCATTCATTGAAAGGATTTAAGAATTAATTTTATAGGCTATCAAACGTTTGTCCATACTGACCATGTTGCAATCAAATATTTAATGAATAAACCTGATGTGAATGCTCGTATTATAAGATGGTTACTTTTATTACGGTAGTTTGATCTAACTATTGTTGATAAGCTTGGCAAGGAAAATGTTGTTGCAGACTTTTTTTCCATATTAACTCTGCCTACAGGTGAGAAGGGAATGGTGGATGACCAGTTACCATATGAGCACTTGTTCACCATTTCAGTTCTCTCTCCATGGTTTGTTGACATAGAAAACTATTTGGTATCTACACAGTTCCCATCGGACTTGTCCTCCAAAGAGAAAAGAAATATTATAAGGAAGAGCACCCCCTTCACTTCAATTGGGGGTAATCTCTTCAAACTTGGCCCAGATCAAATATTGAGAAGGTGTGTCTGGGAGGAGGAATTCTTTGACATCCTTCTGACCTATCATGATGGGCCTTGTGGAGGTCACTTTGTAGCAAAGAGGACAAAATTCAAAGTGTTACAAGCAAGCTATTATTGGCCCACTCTTCAACATGATGTGAAAAGATATACTAGTCAATTTGATCGGTGCCAAAGGATAGGACAACCTACTCCAAGGGATGAAATGCCTCTGCAACCTCAAGTGACTTTTGAGTCATTTGATAAGTGGGGCATGGACTTCATTGGACCTATTGACCCTCCTTCCAAGAAAATATAGTACATCATTGTGTGCACTGATTATCTGACTAATTGGGATGAAACCAAGGAAATTAAGGTAGTAACATAGGAGAAGGTAGTTGAGTTCCTAAGGGAGAATGTATTTTTTGGGTACCCTAGAGAGCTGGACACTGATCAAGGCAGCTAGTTTACCTCCAACATGATTGAAGACTTGCTCAGTGAGCACAAGACCAAGCATAGAGCCTCCATTCCCTCTCACCCACAAGCTAGTGGGCAAGTGTAGGTGACCAACAGAGTGCTAGGGGGAATCTTGACCAAAGTTGTTAGCAGCAGTAGGAAATATTGGTCAGATAGACTAGTTGAGGCCACCTCGGCTTATAATACCACTTGGAAGACCAAAATTGGATTCACACCCTATGAGCTGATGTATGGGAGAAAAGCCCTACTCTCCATTGAGTTTGACTATAACACATTAAGGATGGCAACCCAACTAGATCTGTATCTCAGCAGTGGACAACAAGAGAGATTTCTTCAATTAAATTGTTTAGATGAATTCAAAATGTAGGCCCTCCTACACACAAATGTAACTCAACTTTAGAGGAAGATATGGAACAATAAGAACATCAAGGATAAGAAATTTCAAGAAGGTGATTGGGCCTTGTTATATGATTCCAGACATAAATACTTTAAGAGTAAGTTAAGGACAAGATGGCTAGGACCTTATGTTATAGAAAGATGTCATGATAATGGTTCAGTGAAAATCAAAACCATAGATGCAGAGGCCATTCCTTTACCTGTTAATGGGCGCAGACTCAAAGTTTACAAGAGTTCATTGTCATAGCAAGAGTTCATTGATAGTATCAATATAATAGTGATGGTGGTGGAGTAAGTTTCAGTTCCTTCCTCATCAAATCACTGAGAGAAAAAAAAAAGAAAAATAAGGACTCAAGTGAAAACCTCCATGAGGTACCTGAGACCCACTAGTGAGCTGAAAACCTCTTGGGCGGCCCAATGGTGTCAAAAGAAAAAAATAAAAAAGGGGAAATAAAAATATCCTTGGGTGAAAACCTTTCTTGAGGTGAGGGAAAACAACAAGGATGAAAGCCTCGTAGAGATAGACTAGTTGTTTAAAAAAAAAATGAGAAAAATCATGAAGATTTCTCTTTGCAGGTCAGCAAGGAGGACGATTAGAGAACAAAGGAGTATAAAAAGGGGACCTATTTCACTCACTTTTTTATTTTTCCACCCATCATCATTCATCACTCCATCATTTGTTTCATTTTTTTCACTCCTTTTCTTCAGCTTACAAGGGGACTATTTTTTCTATAGGATCCCTTGTAAACCTACAGGATCCCCTCAAAACCTATAGGATGGTCCTGTTGGAACTACAGTGGCTCGGAAATCCTACAAGAAGTGACCCTAGGGGGAGAAAATGACATACCATCTTAAAAAACAACATCCCTATTTTAGCACTTCATTACCACACCTATATCCACTTTCATCATCCCTGAATTCACCATAAAACAAAATCAGTTTCAAAAAAATATATTTTTCATAGTCTTTAAGAGAAAACACAAAAAAAAATTTAAACAGAGAGAATAAGGGAGCAGCACCTAAGTACTTGTCATCCTCCACACTCCTAGACTTCCTCTCAATCCATGTCATCATCCTCAAAATCCCAATAGAATAAATGATTATAAATTCTAAGGGAGAAGCAGCTACATGACATCCTATAGGAAATCTTGTAGTAGCCTATCACACATAATACAAACCATTGTTGTAGCAAGATTCTAGCATGAAGATCCAAGAGAAGAAAAAGCTCCATAGTAGTAGTAGCACCATCATATTCAACACTAGGTACATGCACATCAAAGGAATCATCAGAGAGCAGTAAAAAAGGAAGGAAAAGTACCATGCAACCAACACACAACAATCACCTTCGGCCTTCAACAACTGCAGCAAGGTATTGGCACCACAATTAAGTATCTCGCTTCACTCTCTCATTTGCATAATGTATTCAAAATATGTAAAGGTTACGAGCAAGTTGTTTTATAAGTGAAAGGTGGCCAATTAACTTGGCCACCTTTGTTTAGTCGACAAAAACAAAACAGTTGGTCCTCCCACATGTGGCAACAGTCAAGTCAAAGAAAGAGAGGAGAAGGAGAAAAGTAGTTAAGTCTATGGAGGCATGAACTGAGAGTGGATTACGAGGAGAAGGGAATGATGAGGTGGTAGTGGGGACCAATAGTCAAAAAATAGAAATCATACCCTTGCTGCTAGCACGCCACCTCTCATAACTTGGCAATAGGAGGAAATAATCATTGATCCCCATGCACTAATACATTCATCTCCTTGAGGCCCAGTCTAGAAAAGTCGCTCTCGTACCTAGGAAACCTATAGAAGGGAGAATTACAACTTTCTCCTGCACAGGACTTCCTACTGGATTGCACATCAAATCCTGCAGGATCGCAAAGGAATCCTACAGGATATAGACAGATATTCTACAGGATTGGCCGAGAGGAGTTTCAGAAGGGAAAAGTTGAGATTTGGCTACAACAAAAACTTTGAGCAGGTAGGCTCTATAATTACTTCCCTTTTTCAAAGTGAATTGAACATGAAATCAACTAGTATTGAGTGAATTTGGCACTGTGTAAGGGAATTGTATCCACAGTTATTTCAGTTATTTACTTCTCAATTCAAAAATTGTATCAACCATCTCATCTCCTCAAATTCCCCAACCAAAATGATAGTTGGGGTTTAATAAAAGGGATCCCATTAACATTATGAGAATCCACCAACGCTCTGAGTCGTGTTAGAAATATTCACAAGGCATAATTGGATAGGGTATTTTGAAAAATTAAGAGGGTATGATGATGAAGTGGCCCGAGATATTTCTCTCTCTCTCATTCCACTGACCAGAGTCCATGCCACTATTGTGGTGAGAGGCCTCTCCATAGAGCTCACCCCCAAACTCATAAGTAGAATTATCACAATTCCCCTAATAGTGCCTTGGAGAAAGGAAGAAAAGGGAGATAGCTAGATTGCAGTGAATAGGTTATTTTTAGAGGGAGAAGAGCACATTTAAGAAAAAAATGGAGTAAGGAGAACAAGCCTACGATATCCCTGGAATGAGGTGAGCTACCACCTTATCAAATACATATCATGTGAGGGTAGGTATAGTGTGGTTTATGGATATCACTTTAGGCTTCTTGAAGAATTAAGGTTTGTAGCAAAAACACCTCCTCACCATAGGCTCAACATACCATACTTCCTTTTGCAATCACTAATAGGCACAAGCATAAAGGTGCAGGCGGAAAACTACAAAAAGTTAGCCCACCATAGGTTAATTAGAATCATCATAGAAGATGCCCCCCGGAACCACATAATTTGTATCTAATGGGAAATTTTTAGAGACATGCAGACATAGGAGGATATCAAATCCCTCACATATGACATTAGTCTTACTGTTAGTGAAAAGGATGAGTAAGAAACTCAAAGAGAAGGAGAAGAAACATAGAGGGATGAAGTTGAGATAGATGAGGAGGAAGAAGAGGAGAAAGAGAAGGAAGGTGATGAAGAAATAGAGGAAGATGTCAAGGAGGAGATTGATAAACAAGATGAGGGTCTAGAAGGAGGAGAAGAGGGGAAAAACATAGAGGAGAAGGGCAATGGAAAAGAGGAGGTAGAAGAGAAGGAGGAGTCACTTAGGATGTCTCCAGAACTGACAGAGAGAGAAGCAGCAACTTCCCTCACTGCTCTTATTTCCTATTAAACAAAAATGAAAAAGGCAGAGGTAGACCCTGTTATATTTTAGAACAAGGAAAAGCACAAGGATAAGGCAAGGGAAACCCCAAACTCCAACCAAAATCCTCATTGTACTTGAGGACTCACCTAAACAGTAGGAGAGAATTCCTCCTCCTATGAAAACTCAAGAAAGAGGATCCTTAGCATAAACCTCCCCTAAGTCTCCTATCACCTATGTGACAAGGCCTCTAACTATATCCACCTCATCCAAAGGAAAAGAAATCCTAAAGGATACATAGCAAGACCTATAGGAAGTAGAAGAAGTCCTACAAGAGACTCTGCTAAACATATAGGAGACTCAAAAATTGGATAAGGATGGAAGCCTAAAGAAAGAAACTAAAAGAGACGACCCAGAGCTAAGGGAACCTAGCCCCCAACCTAACCTTGAATCCTACTACATATTTATTGAAATGGGCAGGGTAATTCCACAAAAATTTTCTATTCCATTATTCTTTGAGCTTGAGAAGGAGAGAGAAAAAACTCATATATGGATGTATATTTCCAAGTCCAAGGGGGTGGAGGACATTGGTCACATGGAGGAGAAGCTCAAGGAGATGGGCCGAGAACTAAGTAGCTTGATAGATAGAGATGCCATAATGACAAATTAGTTAGAGACAGAAAAAGCATGGTTGAAGGGACAACTGAAAGAAAGAGAGAATCAATTGTTATCCATGGCCAGTCTCTCTTTGGAAGCAATCCAGTGCAGGATTCCAACTAAATCCTATGCCCTAAACCTTAAGGAACCGTGGCTGCAGTTCCAAATCATGACCCTAGCATAGAGAGGCACTATGCCATTTTAGGATTATAGACAGTTCATTGATCTTTGTGATGAAAGTGCATTGGAAGATAGGGCCAAGATGTCTAAGCTTTATTTGTATAACATGGCCTTAACATACATGAATGTATGGGAACCTAATTCCAAGCTAGGAGATTTATAGTTGATGGCTTTGGCATCATGGATGAACCATGAGGAAGCAAGGGCTATAGAAATGAAGAATATATTGGCAAGAGAACAAATAGAACCTATTATGATCAGAGCTGAGTAGTCCAATCGACTGGTCCTCATCAGTACACATAATTTAATTTCAAATGATCCTCAGCTTGCACCCAGGTATCATGCTACCCAAGAGAAAGCAATTTCACATTTTGAGGACATGTTTAGGTTGTTAGGAGAGGACAACATGCAAGCTTTCTTGAGGAGATGGAACGCATTTCTATAGAGTTTAAAGATAAGAGAGTACCACTCTCGTCAAAGAATCAGAGAAGAACTAAACAAGACACTCATGTACAAGCAATATATTCGAAGGCCAGTCCACCACTGCTCTTAGGGATGCTAGAAGGAATGGAGGAAGTAGAAGAAAGGAGGTAGTGGGAGGAGGTATAAAAGAAGGTAGGTTTCTATGCACAAGAAGAGGAAACCACATCAGAGGCATGGGATGTCAAGGAGGCCACTAGAGCTATGAAAGACATGGATATTGATTGAGTTGCTCAGAGGATGAGAAACACTTTTAGTAGGGGGTGACGATGAGCCTCATCATTGGGTAATTATATGTGCCTTAATTCACCTCGTAGCTTAGTCAAACCAACTCTTCTCACAACTTATTACATGTTTTGATTATATTTTGTTTAATGAGCTGAGTTAAAATGAGATACTATGCCTAGTGTACTAATATGCATTGAATGTAGGTTTGGAAGAGAAAATCAAGGAATTTTGGCAAGACGAAGGTTTGAAACTTGAATGGGACAAGGAAGAGAGATTGTAGGAGGTGAATCCTCCTCATTTACTCCTCCTCCACTCAAATATTCCTCCATTAATCACACCAGCTCAAAGTGCAAGCAGTCAAGCCATGAAGATCAGAAGGCAGTTGAGCAAGTGATAGACAAAGAGTTAGTTCATCTTGAGTTTGGGAGCTGAGCCTCCCAAAATTTAAGGAATTAGTTGGGGACTTCAGTTGTATAAGTAGAGAGGCATAGAGCCTCATTCGGATTCTAACTTTGGTGGTAAAAACTCTAGTTATTTTCGAGCTCCAGAGTTGTGGAAGACTTTGATGTAATTTTATGTTTTGGTAGTAAGAATGATCTTTTTCTTGATCCCGTACTAAGTTAACTAAGAGGGCTGAAGCTCTTGGGTTAGGGCCTAACCCTATCAGCAAAGGCTCCTCTTCTTGTATCTGTATGCTTATCTTACTTTCATATATTCATGGTTAAACTGTCTTTAGAAGTATTTCATTGCAAGTAGTGTATATTTGTTTAATTGTTTATTACTTCGTCTCCATTTGTGCCTTACTTTAGTATTAGGTTAGAAGGGATAAACTAAGCATCACAAAGATGTTAGTAGGTGTCCTAGCCTCACTACTTCCTTCTGGGATCATGATTTGAGGAAAAGACCCTTATGTAGCCCCAAAAAGATAGATTTCCATTTATTTCATAAGATTTAAGTACTTAAACTAGAATTTGATCATTTTTGAAAGTGTAGGATTTCATCTCCATCTCTTCTATCTTCATTCTTGCAGTAGATCTCATCCATGATTCCATTTTATTCAGCAATTTCCTCACGCATAAGGTAGACAATTAGTTCATTAAATTCTTCTTTTCTAGCTCATGAGAATTCTTCTTGTTTACATGAATTTTTGGAAATTACACTTCTTTGATGCAGAGAAAGTGCTTCAGAAGTAGAAAGAGATCTCATAGCAAGCAATCAACTTCCAACTTCATCCACCCATAGGCATTCCTTGTTTTCATCAAGACTTTCACCAAGTTCATCATTTTACATAAACATTCCCCCAAGCATGTTGAGCGAATCCAACCATCTCCTCAACTTGGTTTTGGGTTCTGAGTGATCCTAGGCCTTCTCTCACTCCATTCCACCCATCAACCACCTTCCCTAATCCTTCCATCACATCCTACGTCCATCGCTTTTCTCTCAATTGTATCTTGTAGAAATACAGGGAGTCCTGTAGGTTTCTAGTACATCCTAAAGTTTTTTCTGTACTGGCCTGTTTTGAGGCCGAATCAAGGGAAAACCTCTAGGAAGCCTCCCAATGTCACCCAAGGGTTTCACAAACCTTCAAACCATCTCCCAAACCTTCCAGCCATCCACCAACATCCCTAAGCCACCTGCCGCATCACCAAAAGAGATTATCTTGCACACTTGATTTTTCATGAAAAGGATAAAGTGAAAAACAAATTTATTACAATCCTTTACATGCATAAGAGTGATGTTTGATGTTTTTAACTTCCATGCTTAGTAAAATACAATTTTTTTCATGTTAATTTATCATTATTGCAAAGCATAGCTCTTCGCAGTTAATTAGGAAATAATGTGCCTTAGCACTGAATTTCAATCTTTTTCATTATTATAGTAGATCAACCCTCTCTTAGAGTAGATTTATATTTGTTTCAACAAGAAAACAATCTTCTTTTGAATCCATATAAGTTTGGCTTGAAAACCCTAGCGGTCTCTCATCAATTGAACAGTGACAAAAGGCATAACCATCACTTTTACTTGTGTATACAACACTGTCACCTCGAAGTTTGTATGAACCCTGGGTTGATAAAGTAAAGTTGGTAGCCCAAGAGTTGCAACATTCTTGCTACAATATTGGTTCTCATCACTTTAGTTGAGGATCCTCATTGCCTCATCTATCGCAGGCCCTATTCTGTCGAAATCAACTCATTTATTCTAGAAGAACGACGTAAAGGGTGGTGTATCTTCGTTCCAACATCCATTCATGTTCGGCGCCTCAGATCGAGTAGAGGGTCTCATTATTTCCCTTTGACTTGGTTGTTTCATGTTCATGATCTGTACAGTTGATGGTTCAGTGATGTAAAAGATTGTACCAGTGATTCCTGGGTGTGTGTGAGATGTTTCAAACCTCATGAGAGGGTGGTCCTTTAGATAGCCCCCCACATGCCCGAATGCATACCTCCTATGCTAAAACCTCAGATGCAGTTCCACAGATTTGATGGGTTTAGTTCCTACCGATGGAAATTTTCATAGCATGCACGTCTCCTCGAGATGATCCATTCATTTTTGTAGAGCCCTTCCTTGTTCAACAGGGCTTCTCCATTTTTTCTACCCTCCATCGCACCCATTTTTTGAGGGGAGGGGATTTTTCTCTCATGTACTCATATATTATATTATTCAGTCCTAACTCATGTTTTTTCTAGGCTCATTATGCATATTGGAAACATTGTATCATTTTATGGCTCTGTTATTCGAGCACATCATGTACCATTCAGTATGTACTTCATTGCTTAGTTTTATATTTCTAGGAAAACCAATATTTTTGTACTATGTTATCTCAGCGGCTATGGGTATGCCTCCCCCACCTCATTGAGGTCCGACACCACAACATAAAAGGAAACTTGCATTACTCTCGCCCCCTCTGTCCCTATCCTCCTTCAAATTCAGCTTCATTGGTCTCTCTCTCTCTCTCTGATTCCCATGTGTTGTCTAGTGATTGTGTCTTTACAACGTACTTCGGTCATACTTTTTTCTCCTAATGCTCATACATTGGGGGGCAATCTGTTATCACTAAAAAATTGATATTATAGCCGAATTCACTACATTGATCGAAGTACACCATGTAAGGCCAGTTTTACCATATTAAAATTGCTTTCGTTGTGAGAAATTACTTAATAAACCACCTTTTTTAAGTAATTTATAGTTAAACCCATGAAGAATAATTTAATAAATCACTATTTATTTGATTTTCCTATAGAAATAATTAATTAAACCATTGATTTATTATTATTCCTTGTCAAATTTGACCCAATCATGAAAAATAAACAGATAAATCATTATTTTTTTTTCTCTAAGAATAATTAACTAATCACTAACTCATTATTATTCTTTGATAAATTTGACTAAATCCCTTAGGAATAATTAAATAAATCCTTATTTGTTTATTATTCCTTAACTAATTCCTTGAGATGATAAATAAATAATTTTTTTATTTATTGTTCCTAAATAAATGTTTAAATATTTTTTCCCTCCTAACGAAATATAATAAAATATTCCATGTGGTTATTTCAATAATGGGATCAATAATATTATTGCTCATTATTTGAGGATAGCTCAATATTTTGTTATAAATAGAAGGTTTTCCCATTCATTATTCATTTTTTATTATTTTGATTGTTTCAATCACTATTGTAACTTTGATGATTTGCATTGTCGCACACCATATTTTTGTTGGGATTTCATATTATAGAGGAGAGAGACTCTACACAAGCTGAAGAAATTTGAGGATAGCCAAGAACCCATCCCATTGAGGCGGACTGGTAACATTTATCTGTTCCCTTCACAGGTGTTCTAATAAGATTATTCTTTACATATTTGGATGATTGGAGTCATTACTCTTTCTTTTTGTTGTTTAACTATGATTATAGCATAGATCGAGACTTTGGCATGTTTTGTTTCTATCAGTTGCTATAGGTCTACAATGTTTAGCAACCATTATATTGTTGATATTGTTTGTCATCCATAATCTTAAGTGGGTTCTTTTTGTACATCATTGAGAATAAAACACTACAACATGCAACAACAACAATATTTAGACATGAAGGTCATGGCCTAGTAATTAATCAAACGAAAAATGAGTATTTCAGTTAAATGGTTACAAAATTGATGCACCCCATTCAACACCATGTCTAGTTTGTTTCTCACCTAGGACAATTATAAAATTGTCATGGAGGTTCTCCAAGTATCTATGATGTTAATGAAAACACACATTTTAACAGTAATCATGAAAATTAATTGAATTTGGGATCTCGAGGCAAGCCCATTTGATGAAGTGCAAAGGTTTGGAAGGAAGTCCTCAGGAGATGGATGACTGGTAAAAAGCCAAAATTATTGTCCGTATCAAAGAGCTTGAATCCATGTGGCCACATTTACTCAGGCCAACAACAGTTGAAGGCTCAAATTCTAAGTATTTACCTGAAAACATAAAGCAATTCAAGTTTTCTGAAAGGATTCATCAATCATATTCATCTCTTCAAAACATCCCATGATCATGAAACTAAGGTGATAGTTGTGAAGGCTTAGGTGGCTGGAAAATTTAGAGAAGCCATAAATATTTTGTGTAACAATGTTGTTGGGATACTTATTGAAGGAATTTCTCATAACTATACTTGCATGGTATCTTTGACAAGGGGAGGAGATCCATAGGTAACATGAAGCTCAACTCAGAAGGCTCTTTTAACTTGGGGACTTGAGCTTGGTATGGAGTTCAAAAGTTCCAGGTCATGGTCTTCTATATACCAAATGGAAGCCTTTAACTCAATAAGAAAGAGGGAGGGAGTGGCCCTAATTTTACTAAATGGAAACTTTAGAGTTTTCTAGTAAGTGAGATTATACCTATGCAGTAGCTAGCTGGATGTTGATGCAAGAGTCAAAGAAATGACTAATGAAAATTTTTGTTATCTAAAAGTGGTCATTAGTGAAATGGATACCAATATTCTTCGAGGCATAGCATATGCATACCAAGGTTTGAACAAAACATTGCTTCCCTAGAATGAGGTGTAGAGAGATTCATGGAAAATTCGAGATATGAAACTCACAATCATTAGTATCATTGGCATAAATGATCCTTGAAAACCTAGAGTTGCGTAAGCTATTTTTGACTGCAAAAACGTTGGAGTGAAGGTTTTCATGGTAACTCGGTACAATCTTATAACAACAATTTCAATTTCACGAAATTGTGGCATATATTTAGAGGATGGATTGGCCATAGAGGGTTTTGACTTTCGTAGCTATAGTAATGGATAAATGATTACAAGCCTAGAAAAGCTATAGGTATTGGATCGTTCAATTCCATCTGACAACTTTCTATTGGTTCAAAAGTTGAAAGAGAATAGTTAAGTTGTTGCAGTATCTAGAGACGGGACAAATGATGCACTGACACTCCATGAGGCCAATATTAGTCTTGTAATGGGTATCTCTGGAACAAAATCTACCAAGGAAATATATGAAGTAATTATCTTTGGTGACAACTTTTCTTCATTGGTAAATATCACGTGACACAGATGTGTAGTTTATGAAAATAGTCAAAAGTTCCTATGAATAGTTAATGTTGCAGCTTTAGCAATCAATTTTGCGGCAATATTGTCCAGCAGTAGTGTGCCTTTACAAAAAGTACATATGTTGTGGGTACACTTGATCATGGACACAGTAGGAGCACTTTCACTTGCAATTGAACTTTGCATGTACTACATCCACAACATTCTTGGAATTGAAAATTATGATATTGCTAATCATGGTGATCTAAATATTGCCTCTCTACATATTGTTGAAAGCTTTGTGATTTGGCTAAGCCATACAAAGAAAAGAAAGGTGATGCCAACCCTACTTTACACAAGCTATAAGTATGTGACTATATCTCTAAAAAAATCCCCATCTTAGCAGTCATTGTATTTCTATGAAACATTGCAACTCTGATTATGAGAAAGGCAACAAAAAAATCTAGTTTAGATGACAATACCATTGCCCAAATAAGGATGCTTTTGGGACCTTCTACGTAACCTATTATAGAATGCACTAAAATTTCCTCTGTAAAAGTAATAACTTTGAGAATACCACCAGAGAAATACCCAAGGACTTCTTTGAGAGATTGCCTATTTTATTTGGATTAAAGATGACATTAGCAAGATCAGGTTTAAGCTGTGAGTTCCCCAAAGATTAATATGATATCAAATAAAGAATTTGGAGCATTGTCCAAATGTCTAGTAGAATTATTGCCTCTGTGATCTATCACGTGATCTATGAAAAGTGGGATGCCAAGGAATGTTACTTTTCGTGGACGTATTGTGCCCAAATTTCTTGCCAAGTATCAAATATTGAAGGAAGGGATCCTATTAAATCTAGCTTGGGAAAATTAGTCAACAAAAACAAGGCAACAAAGGAAGTAGGAGGTATGAATGTAGATTATTTACAATTTTCTTTTCCTGATGATAAGTATCATGCAACAATACAAATTTTTCTAGCCGAGATTATCAAAAAAATGCATCATCAAAATTAGAAACATTTTCTTGCTTTGTATACAATGAACCAATAGTATACATTGCATATAAAGCCATAGGTAGAACCTTGGAGAATCTAGATGGCAATATTTCCTTTTCTTATTTTGGGATCAATTGTTGCTCCAGGTATTGTTTGCAGTAAGGATGCTAAGAGAGTCATGAAACAAGGAGAGATCTTTAACTAGAAGAAGAAATGATGAGGTCAACATCGGTGGACAGTGGATCAAGGACACTTATGGGACGCTGGAAATAATTCCACATTTGTTAGTTTATTAAGTGAGAACTCATGAAGACATTTCTTGATGACAAGAAATATTTTGTGGGGAAGACTATAATATCCCGAATTAATTTGTTTTTGTTAAGAAGAACTTATCTTTTGCAATTTTGGCAATTAGGGGATTTTTCGGCATTAAAACATAAGAAAGGAAGGTTAGGAGGAACCTACTTAAATTTTTTAGGAAAGAAGGTTCCCAAACATTAGAAGAGGAAATGAACCAAAGTGCAAAGTGGAATGTGGGGCCACTTGAGAAGGGAATTCATACCACTTGAGAGAGCTTGAATTGGTGGGAAGAGAAAGAGGAGGGAACTAAACTTGTGGGGGCCACAAGGAGGAAGAATAAGAGTAGCAAGACAAATGGAGGTAGAGGGCCTTATTTTTGGGTACCTTTTACACATTTGACAACCAAATCATTATTTCCTCAATCTGCTTAGATGAGTCAATAAAGTGTTGTTCAACACACGAGATATTTAAGAAAAAATATCACCCTACCTTCGATGGACTTCGAGTGCCATTCATAGGTGCTATTCCAATTCACGTTACATAGTTGCTTCAAATATTATACAAGCAAATGCGTGGGACTTTCTCTGCAGTCTGAGCACAGAAAAGTAGCGTGCACTTCCTGAGTGAGACTGTTGTGGGGCAGTGCTTTTGCTTGACTTTGGAGGGTGGAGTAGATCCTAAATTTGCCAAAATGTTGAGGCTTGATTGGGCATATTTATTGAAGGGTCTTTCTATAGCCTCATCAACATTTTCTAGTGATTACATGTGTATGTCGAGAGAGCTTCATTCAACCACATGTGGGAGTTGAGGGGTCGAGTATTTGTGGGATGATTGGAGCTACATTTGGTGGATACCTCCAGGGGTAATTTTTTCTAGAATTTGGCACTATTTTGGGATAGAATAGCAGTGATTCCCTCAGGTGGGACAAAAATATTAGTGTTTGGTGGATCAGGAGAAATTGGGGTCAATTTTGAGGTTCAGAACTAGGACAAACCTTTTCTAGGTTTTAGTGGGTTATTTGAGAAGAGTCTAAGGTTAATGTCCCAGGGTCTTATGAGCACTGAAACTAGATCAAACAAAAGATATTTTGCAGTATACATTGTAGTTTCTCTAGAGCAGTGGCATAATTGAAGCTACACATTCAACCATGTTGAAATTACACTTTTCCACCTGGGGCTTCTCAAGCTTGCATTTTTGGCAAGCCCGAGTGCAATCATACCAAATCTACAATATACAACAATTACATTTAATAAAATGGCTCAATTGGGTGTTATTTGTTGTGGTATTTCTGTTATTCTCTTATATTTTTGAAGTTTTGTGTGTGTACATTCTTATTTTTTTGTTTATCACAACATTTTTCCTAGTAGGAATATTAAAGTTTTCAGTTCTAATACATGAGGAATTAATTGGTCTTTTATTGAAGGTCGTTTATTGAATCTGACAAGATCCTCTTGGCCTTGATCACATTCTTTTTATGCGTTGTCATTGCCTCTTCCTTTTCTAGTTTTGGGAGCTCTTTCTTGACATAATCCAAGAGCTCATTTGCTTGTAGGATGAAAAGTATTCTATGCTTCCATGATCTAAAATTTGTTGTGCCATCTAGAATATCTTCTCCTATGATATTGAACACAATCTTGAAATGACAAATTAGATTAGCTTATTTTCAACTATGGGATAGTGTTTGTCTTAATATGTACTTCACTTTAAGAATGCCTTTTGTTTTTTTTTGTATGGTATAAGATACTGTGGACCAATGGTTTACCAAAACCATGCACTTCTAAACTACAAACAATAAAAGAAAAGAAGAAAACGAAAAGATACATGAAATCATTTTGATCCAGTAAAATAAATTTTACGTATTGGTAAAAAATAGTTTTATGATTTTTTTTGGAAATCACTGGCTCTTTACCAACACTTTGATACCGTGTTGAATTCTTTCTTGTTTTTCAAATCTTAGTAATTATTGCCTTATGAACAATAATTTCACACTTGAAAATTTCTCAACCTTCACTTCATTTTTATGATTAAGTAAACATTATTAGATTAATGTAATATATATGAGATATTTATTCATGTGTAATTAAAATTGAGGACTTACACATATATATATATAAATTAGATAAAATATCTATATATTATTTTCGAAGTGTCTTTCATTATTAACGTATTTTTTTTATGAATTAATTATTGATTATTATCTCTAATATATTATATTATAAAAAGTTAATATAAATAATATTGTTATACATAATATAATATATATTAACATTGTTGTATATAATATATATTAAACATTGTTGTTTGGAAGGGAATGCCTCGCGCTTCTATATAAAACTTCAACGGTTCTATAGTCAAATATCCGACACCTATTATTTCTTATGATTCCAGGATGTTTGTGATGTTGGACAACATCTTTTTGTTTTGTAGTATGGTAGTAGATATGAATCTTTTGATGAAGGCGTTTGTATTTTGGATAATTTTCTTAGTCAAAATCATCTGATTTCCCATGAGGTAGATTGAAACTGCCTACAATGAGTTATGTTTTAACTATGAACATTTAGTATTAAATATTTCAATATTATGTTTTTTTCAAAATTACATATATGTGTAATATTTTATTATAATATAATTTTTTAAATAATTATTTATTATTAAAATTAAATATATAAAATAAGTTTTAACTTTTTTGGAATAATTAAAAAAATCTTATCATATAAAATTTTGAAAAAAAAGTTTAAAAATATAGTTACTAAACTCAGAATAATAATTATATAATCTGGTGGCTTTAAGTAATTAAAAATGAGTTTTTCCTTTATTAAAAAATACATTCAGATAAAAAAAATTATTTAGATAAAAAAATGCAATAAAATATATGTCAATTTTTAAAATAATTTTAAAAAGTGTTTGAAATAAAATTATAAATATGTGGATATAAATCATATTACATTATTGTTTTCTTAGCATTTTAATAATTTTTGTTAGAATTTATTTTTTTGAGTAACGTGTGTTCTCATTGAGGTTTACTTTTCGAAAAATTGATAATAATTAAGATCAAATACTTTGAGTTGTTGTATAAAACTCGAACATGATCTAGAGCCAAATATCCTACACGTGTTACATCCTCTGATTCCTAGATTTTTGTGATATTGGACAACAACGTTTTGTTATGTAGTATGGTAGTAGATATGAATGACTTGATGAAGGCATATGCATTTTGGATAGGTTTTTTATGTTGTAGGTAGTTAAAATTATCTAGTTTCCCGTGACGTAGATTGAAACTGTCAACAATGAACTTTATTTGAATTATGGACATTTAGATTATATATCTTCATATTAATTTTTTTCGAGGTTATATATGTGTACTTTTTTATTATAATATATTTTTAAATAATTATGCATTATAACAATTAAAAATAAAATATTTTAATTTTTGGAAAATAAAAAAAATATCCTTTACTAATAAAATTTCAAATAAGTAGAAAATACCTACTAATTAAAATAATAATTACATATATTGTGGTTTTAAGTAATTTAAAATTAGTTTTTTTTTTTTTTTAAATATATTTAGAGCAAAAAAATTCAACAAAAAATATCTGAATTTTTAAAATAATTTTTGAAAAGTGTATGAAATAAAATTATAAATATTTGGATTTAAATCATATTACAGGGATGTTTTCTCAAGAATTTAATAATTTTTGTTTTTTTAAGTAATGTGTGCTCTCAATGAGGTTTATTTCAGATAGACACTTTATTTGTTTGCTCTCAATGAGGATTATTTGAGACAGACATTTCAGACAT
Organism: Pinus taeda; assembly: GCA_000404065.3. Lineage (NCBI taxonomy): Eukaryota > Viridiplantae > Streptophyta > Pinopsida > Pinales > Pinaceae > Pinus > Pinus taeda. The sequence continues at coordinate 24,591 of APFE031556739.1, forward strand.
CTTTAGGGACAGAAAGCTAAAAATGAAAAATACAATGAATGAAAAACCAAGATTAGAAAAAGAATAGAACTTTTGAGAGTGAATGCCAATAATTTAATAAATAAAATGATTTAAATTTTAAAAAATGATTGAAATTTAATTAAATTACTAATTAAGGGGCCTTGGACAAATATGGTCAATAGAGAACTTGAGAAAAAAGGAAACATGGCTGATAATTATATAACAAATACTTATGATTTAAGAAGGGGAAGTTTAATTTATACTAGTAATAATTAAAATTAATAAATACAATGAATAAGAATGAATTAATTAAGTCAAATAAATAAACGAAAATTGAAAACAATGAAAGAAAAGATTGAATTTAATAGTAATGAGTTGGTCAAAATGAAAGAGAAAATGGTTTTTTTGTTATATTACATAACATTATAATAAGCATAATTAAAATGATATAAAAGTGAGTAGAAAATATTAAATATTATAAAAATATAAAAGTATTAAATTAATAATAAAATAAGTAGAGTTATATAAAAGTAGTAAATATATTGAATTAATATCAAATAATAATTAAATAATAAATATTGAAATAATCATTTAAATAGAGAGAAATAATTTAAAAGAGGGAATGGTTGATTATTGAAATTACTAACATAAGAAAGAAATAGGGAAACAAAAATAAAATTAAAAGAATCTAGAAGAGAATGAATTGGATTAATAAGGTATAAATAATGTAGATTAGATTAAGAAAAAATAAGGTAAATTAAATTTTATTAAAATAAATAGGAACTAAAATGAGTTTCAAATTAAATCTTGAAAAAAATGAAGTAAATAGAATTTTATCAAAGATTATGATATATTAAGAGAGAACTAAGAATTGAATAAATTAAAATAATAATAATGAAAGAAAAGTGAGAGCTAAAGGAAAATGAGATAAGGTAGAAGTCCAAGGGGGAGGTTCTACTCTTAATCAGCTAAGTCAATCCTAGATTCATTAATTTCCCCTCTCCCCTAGCCTCTCTTTTGTATTAACATCTTTTTGAGTCCTCTATTATTTTATTGTTAATTTAATAATATTTATTATTTTGTAATGGTTATTTAATGTTTTTACCATAGCTTTTATATCATTTTAATTATACTTATGTCCTTTTTCTCCTTCATTTTGACCAAACACATCATCATCATCATCATCATCATCATCATCATCATCATCATCATCATCATCATCATCATCATCATCATCATCATCTCATCATCATCATCATCTCATATCATCATCATCATCTCATCAATCATCATATCATTATCATCATCTCATCATCATCATTATATCATTCATCATCCATTTCTTATTTTAATTTTGTTCATATAGTATTTGAATTAATTAATTTATCTTATTCGATTTTTTTGTTTATTATTATAGTTTAAATGAACTCTCTCTCCCTAAATTTAGTATTTTTATTATAAAAAATTATTTCTACTCCTACTTTTCTAAAGGCCATATTAAATACAACCCATTATTAATTATTTCAATTCTCATAAGTCCAATTATTTTAATTTTAAATTATTGTAATTATTTTTTTTTCTCCGTAAGACTACGCTAATTTATATTACAAAAAACGAAAATTTACATCCAGTTTTACAAAAAGGCAGAGGCCTTGTTTCTCCAAAGAGAATTTCCCATGACTATCCATCCAGTACATCTGGCAAAAAAGAACCAGTTCCTTCCAACCTACATAACCAGCATATAATCGACACAATAGGCTTTTGAGCCAACACGGCGGACAGATAACTTGACACTATGGACCCATGACTTGACATAATCGACACGTAGACTGACATTGATGACACATAAGCCTTCACGGTGGACCTTGATGCCTTGACATTTAAACACATAGAGCAAAACAGAGAGAGATGGACCGAGAGTAGCATTCCTGGCCGAGAGAACGGAGAGGCTTCTGAGTTAGTCCTCATCTGTTAGGTGAGGCTCGTCCTCCATCGTTAACCCCTTGATCTTCTTGTCTTCCGCCTCATCTGGGCGCATTCCTCCTTGTGCGAGCTCGCTGGTTCCGGCTTCTTCATCTTGAATGGGTTGCCTCAAATCCACCCTGGGGACCTGCATATCCACCCTTGGCACTGTCAGGTTGTCCCGTGGTCTCCGGAGGTCGCTGCAGTGCTCAACAGTGATTGACACAATTAGCGTATTGTTCTCCAATGTGCAGGGGATGCAGTATTTAACTGCTGGATGTTCCCGGTGACCGCATTCCATGGGTTCTCCCCTTTCCCCTTCAATTCGCTGGCCACCTGTTCGACGCGGACTGCTACCTGGTTCAGGGTGAATATCGACGGAGGAAGCGGGTGAAGTGGCGGGCCTCTGTGTAGCAGGACGGCCCCTCGAACCACCTCTTCGACTACTCATCCTTAGCCGCTCAGACATTCTGCAACCGCCTCCTTTAACAAGAATCCTTGGTAAAATCCTGCACCTTACCAGAGTATGCTCTGTCGCCTTCAGAATCTGCTCAGGTCTCTGTGAGTTATGCGGGAATGTAGTATGGTGAATGCTCTTATGGATTGCCATATTCCCTGTTCCAGGTTGTGCATTGAATGGCGCCTTAACCCAATTTGCCTTCCCAAGGATTGTCCCTGTCGCCATAAATTGCTTTGGAGCCGAACGGATCTGCTCAACCTCTGAATTCTTCTACGCAGTTAATAGCTGGGCGTGTTAGTTTATGGTGGCTTGTCCGGGCTGACAGCTGCCCATGTGACTAGCCACCCGCCGTTCATTCATCACATGCACCCGCATCCGGGGAAATTATTGTAATTATTATATCATTATTATAATTTTAATTTCTTCTTAGTCTTCCACTCTTTGTATATTCATTATTAGATTTTTATCTTGAAGACGGTTGAAGTGTTTACCGTGACACCTTAATGAGGGAAATCGTGCTTCAGGTCAACTAGTTTATATAATACATTATAATGTCACTATAACTAATTGAACTACTACTCTCTATGTGATACATTATTATATTTATTTTTTATAGACTTAATTTAGGTGGATATGAACCTTTAATTTTATGGTTTACACCAGCATAGATCCATATTAGATACAGATCTAACTTGAGCCCAGAGGGATCCAATTTCTCCATGTGGGGGCACATTGAGTAAGAAAGCGGAAACAAGATAAATGGAGGTAGATGGCCTCATTTGTGGCTACCTTTTGATCCTTTGAAAACCAAATAATTGTTTGCTCAATTTGCTTAGCTAAGTCAACAGAGTGTTGTTCAGCACACGAGATCTCCAAGCAGAAATATCACCCTACCTTTGGTGGACTTCGAGTTCCATCCATGGGAGGTGTTCTAGTTCACGTTCTAGATCTGCTCCAATGATTAGACAGGAAGATTCATGTGTCTTTCTCAGTAGCCTTAATGCAGAAAGGGAGTACATACTTCATGACTGAGACTGTTGTTGAGTAGTGACTTTTCTTGAATTTCGAGAGAGGAGTAGACACAAAATTTGTTCAAGTCTTCAGGGTTGGTTGGGCATATTTTTGGAAGGGTCTTGTTGTAGCCTCATCACCCTTTTGGTGGAGACCTCCATGGGTATTTTTTTTTAGCATTTGACACCATTTGGGACAACATAGCAATCATTCCTTCAGGTGGGATGAAAATTCCTAGTCATTGTTGGAGTAGGAGCAATTGGGGTCAATTTTGGGGTTTAGAACTAAGCCAAACCCTTTCTAGGTTTTGGTGTGTTATTTGAGACGTGTCCAGTGTTAATTTATTGCAATTTTATGAGCACTAAAAGTTGGTCAAACAACAGATATGTGACAGTAGAAAAGGTAGTTTTTATAGATATGCGCAGGGCATAGTTGAAGCTACACATTCTAGCATCTAGGCATTGCACTTTTCAACCTAAGGCTTGTTTAGCTTACATTTTTGGGAAGCCCACGTGCACTCATACCAAAATCCCATTGTACTGTAGACAATTATATGTAATAAAATGGCTCAATTGGGTGTTATCTTTGGTGGTGTTTTATGTGTTCGCTTATATGTTTGAGTTTTTGTGTGTGTACATTCTTATTTTCTAGTTTATCACTACATTTTCCTAGTAGGAATATTACATTCTTCAATTTAGATGTACGAGGAATTAAGTTGTTTTTTATTGAATTTGACAAGATCCTCTTGGCATTGATTACATACTTGTTATGCTTTGTTTTAGCCTCTTCCTTTTCTAGTTCTTGGAAGTCTTTTATGACATAATCCAAAAGGTCATTCTCTTCTAGGATGAAAAGTAGTCTATGCTTCCATGACCTACAATTGTTTGCTCAATATAGCCTATCTTCTACTATGAGATTGGACACCATCTTGTAAATGAAAAATTAAATTAACTTATTTTTAACTATGGAATAATGTTTGTCTTAATATTTAATTCATTTTAAGAAAGCATTTTGTTTTGCTTTATATGGTAGAAAGTACCATTGGCCAATGGTTTACCAAAACCATGGACTTATAAACTACAAAGATTAGAATAAAAGAAGAAGAAAACCAGAAGACACATGTATTATTTTTGATCGAGTAAAATAAATTCTCCAAATTAGTAACAAATTGTGTTATGAAGTTGTTTGAAAAATATCATATGCTCTTTACCAATGCTTTGATACCATGTTGAATTATTTCTTGTATATATATACTCACTTGAAATGTCTTTTCATTAATAAACATGTATTTTTTATTAACTATTATTGATATTTATATTATCTATTATATTCTATTATATGAAAAATGTAATATATAAATATAATTGTTGTAGATAATATAATATATATTACACATTGTTCTTTAGGAGGGAATAACTTGCACTGCTATATAAAATTTCAACAAGATCCAAAGCCAAATATCCTACACCTATTACTTTATATGATTCCTGGATGTTTGTGATGTTGGACAATTTTTTGTTATGTAATATGGTAGTAGATATGAATGTTTTGATGAAGCCATGTGTATTTTGGATAGTTTTCTGATATTTTAGGTGGTTAAAATTATATGATTTCCCATGAGGTAGATTTTGAAACTACCTACAATAAATGTTGTTTAAACTATGAAGATTTAGATTATATATCTTGATATTATGTTTTTTTGAGGTTATATATAGATGTGTAAATTTGTATTATTATTAAATATAAATTTTTTAAATAATTATTTATTCTTAAAATTTAAATATATAAAATAAGTTTTACTTTGTTGAATAATTAAAAAAACATTAACCATATATAGATTAAAAAATAAAGTTTAGAAAAGTAGTTACTAAAGTGATAATAATAATTATATATATTGTGGTCTTAAAGTAATTTAAAAATGGTGATTTTTCTTTATAAAAAAATATATTTAGATACCAAAAAAATTTAATAAAATATATTTTAATTTTTAAAATAAATTTTATAAAGCGTTTGAAATAAAATTATAAATATTTAGATTTAAATCATATTATATTATTGTTTCTTAATAATTTAATAATTTTTGTCGACTTTTTTTCGGAGTAACATGTGTTTTATTTGAGACACTTCACCCATATTCACGAGAAGAAAATTAAAAATGAAAATACAAAGAGTGCAAAACCAAGATTATAGAGAAAGCATAAAGTAATACAAAGAGTGCAAAACCAAGATTATAGAGAGAGGATAGAACTTTAGGGAGCAAGTGCTAATAATTTAATATTTAGTACGATTTAAAATTTAAATCAATCATTGAAATTAAATTAAATTACTCATAAAAGAGTTTGGACTTTGGACAAATACGATCAAATTAAATTACTCATAAAGGGGTTTGGACAAAAACGATCAATAGAGAACTAGAGAAAAGAAGAGACAATACTAAGAACTAATAACAAATAATTATAATTTAAGAAAGGGGAGTTTAATTTATACTAATAATAATATAATGAATAAATATAACAAATAAGAATAAATTAATTAATTCACATAAACAATAAATGAAAAATAATTGAAAATAATGAAATGAAAATTAAATTTAATAGTAATGAGATGGTCAAAATGAAGGGAAAAATGGGTTTTTGATATATTTACATAGAATGATAATAAACATAATTAAAATGATGTAAAAGTTAGGAGAATATATTAAATAATTATTACAAAATATTAAATAGTATTAATGATTAATAATAAAACAATAGAGTTAATGTCTGCTTGGGATAGTTCAAGCGGCAGTGGCTATGGAAATGAAGTCTCACTCGACCAGAGGTTTTGGGTTCAAATCTTGTGTTACGCTCTCCCCATAGTGGGGTGAATAATTATCATGCAAACATGAAAATCGGAGAGTCCTACCAAGCTTACAAAAAATAATAATAATAGAGTTAATGAATAATAATATTGAAATAATCATCTAAATAGAGAGAAATAATTTAAAGGAGGGAATGGTTAAATATTCAAATTACTGAGATAAAAAAGAAATAGGAAAACAAGAATAAGATTAAAAGAATGTAGAATAAAATGAATTCGATTAATAAGGTATAAAATAGCAGAGGTTGGATTAAGAAAAAATAATAAAATTAGATTATATTAAAATAAATAGGAATTAAAGTAAAGTTAGACTTAAAGCCTTGAAAATTGAAATAAATAAAATTTTATTAAAGATTAGAATATATTAAGAGAGAACTAAGAATAAGTTAAACTAATAATAATGAAAGAAAAGTGGGGACTAAGGAAAAAGAAGATTAGGTTGAAGCTGAAGGGGGAGAGACTACTATTAATCAGCTAAGTTAAATTTTGATTCATTAATTGCGCCCCTCGCGACCCCTCTCTTTTGTATTAACATCATTTTGGACCCTCTATTATTTTAGTATTAACTTATTAATATTCTTATATTTATTATTAATATTTTTAATAAATATTTAATGTTCTTACCTTAGGTTTTATATAATTTTAATTATACTTATGCCCTTTCTCTCCTTCATTTTGACCAAACTCATTATCTTTTTATTATTATTATATTTTAATTTAATCTTTCATTTCTTTAATTTTCAATTTTAGTCATTTACTATTTATTTGACATAATTAATTTATTCCTATTCATTTTTGTTGGACACCTAATCCTCTATGGGTTAGTGTGGAAGCTGAATAGAGAAAGGAGTCCAACAGACCACTTGGGATATGAATCCAAGGGTCACATCATGTACTATAAATGTATGTCATTTGTTAATAATAAAAGTACTCTCATGTTTATCATTCATATTTTGTTGCTACCATGTGTGTGTTTAACATGGTATCAGAGTAGATGATCTCCTGCCCTCCTCAAGTGTAAGCCACCTGTTTTTGTGGACTTTGTAAACCAATGCTCTCTTCCTGATCATGCCTTTCTGAGGACTTGTTAAAACAGAGGTTGTTACCTCTATCAGTGTTGCCATTCCTTTGTTGTGAGTAGACCCTCCCCTGTGGCTACAAATAGGAATATTTCCAGACCTATCCCTCTTTAATTTGTAACTCCTATACCTCGGCCCTGTGGTCTCAGTTTCTTCTACCTGTGAGAACTTTGCTATTCTAAGCCCATAATTCTTGGAGTCACTATATTATTCTCTGCGATGACTAGTCGGTTTTTCAGATTTGTTGCATATAATGTACCACAACATTTTTCCAACTCATAGTTAGGTATGTAAACTAGGCCCTCATGTTTGCATTTTCTTGAACCCGTGACTCCTCTGTTTCTACTGTTATTATTCATTTAGTTCTATGCTCTACTAAAAGACATCTGATGACAACGTTGTATCAACCTACTAATCAAAAGTCATGGGATCCTTAAGAAGATTAGCGACTCCACAATTAACGGGCTAAGACAAATCACGTGGGCCTCAACTTTGAAAACTTGCCTAGAATGCAATAATATTTGGGTAGGTGCTTTAAATTGCCGCCAAAGGTCGAGCTTTGAATGCTTTGGAGATCATCACACTAGCTGCAGGGTGTGAGACTATGTGCAATTTCCACACATTTAACATACTAATCTCTATCAATGAACTCAAGAGGTAAATACACGCGTTTTTTTTATTTTTTAGGTATCTGGGTATGGTGTTTTTCATGGAGTTTGGAGGTTTCAATATGTTCGGTGTCAAAAGGTGCCCTCCATCTACATGCCCAAATCATCCTCAATCCAAATTGACCAAGGATGATACTCTCTCTATTTATGCTTGATTTTTTGGTTGAAGCTGTGAACAATGTTGCATGTATGGATTCAGTACGAGAAATATATTAGCTAAAAATGTCATGTAGTTTTGCCTCACTGAGGAATAAGCTATTGTGGTATTGACTGAGCATCAGATATAAATACGCTCTGTGTTAACTCCATATATGTTGATCCTTTCTCATATACGCAACAAACTCTAATTCACAACTAGCACCTACAATAGTCTGCCCTACATTAAGGTGAGCGTGAATTTGTCACTATAGAAGACAAAGCTTACATTGTTTCTATTGTGACTTATCTTTACAAGCTTTGGAAAGGAAAATATGAACCCAATGAGAAGAGACTATATGTGCAGTCAACTGGGAGATATTTGGTGAACAATTATCTCGAGATGTTACTAGAAAAGTCCTCATATTGGGCATGAAAACAATTAGATGACTCAAAAGCAATGGTGTATTGGTATGACCTGTATTTGGCTCAGCGAATCACCTTCCACCATTCACATTCGAATAAAATATATGTTGTATTCACTGCCTATTCATTTCCATTATGTTAGCCTGTGCAGGTGGACTTTGTGACATGTATATGTTTTTCTCAAGCGAATCTTTAATAAATAGATTATGCTTTGCTTCATTTTGAATCTATCCTTCCAGAGCTATTTGATTAGAGGAATCAAATTGCCTTTCTAAACCCTAAAGTAGTATTTAATAGCATTGAATATAATACTGATTTTACTCTTCCCATGAAGATTAATGTTCTCTCCTCTAGCTTTAGCCTCTTCAAACTTTGTTTGACTCAAGGCAAGTGAACTGCTCAACCTTTTTTGTAGTGTGTCCACAACAAATGAAGGCCAGTAGGGTTGACAAGTGGATGTGAAATATTTGGAGTTTCTTAACATATCAGAGTCTAAGGCAAAGATGCGAAATATTTAAATATTACTGTCAATAGTGGTCAAGGATACTCTGCAAAACTAAAATTGGGAGAGCCTTGGTTGCATTGAAGGCTATTGTGCAAGGGTGTTAGTGTTATATGGTGTATGGTCAATGAAATATAGAAGCTAATCTCATTTTTGTTAGGGTCTTATTATTGCTGGAAAAAACGAGCCTGTGGGCTATCAAGCTGGACATTCTGTTAAGGCAACAATATTGGGCTTCTTGTGTAGAAATTGAGGCACAATATATTGTGAAGTGAGAACATGAGCAAACATCAGTACAAATTAATTCGTGTTAAAAAGTTGGAAAATTAATTTTCTAAAACCATTATTGTTTCTCCAAGTGCATTTTTGGTCATTTATTGATTTGATTGTTTGAATAATGGACAAAATTCATGGATTATTAGAGTCATTAAGCACTCTAATCTTATCTACTGATGGAAGCACCATTAAAATCAACAAAGACACTCTCAGACATATTCAAACATATTTACAACATGCACAAGAAAACATTGCTTTTTTACAGCTTGAATCTCAAATACAGCAAGAAGAATTACAGCAGTGGAGTTATCATTCTAAACTTGCTTCTATTCAGAACATTGAAACAAAATCCCATGTGAAACAAATTCATTCAGATCCAGTGCCCAATAAAGCAGCAGAGTTACATGCAGATGCAGAAGTTTAGTTTGCATTTCCCAAGCCCATCATTCAGAACTTGGGAAGAGCTTGTCAGCAACAAGTGCATAACTAGTCTTGGGTATGACAAGGATGTGTCATTTCATATTCTAGATTACTAAATGCCCATCCAGTTTCAGAGTGTTGGATTCCTTCATGATAGTTCACCTTCAGCTATTTCATATTCTGCCCCTCTTCCACAACAACAACAACAAATTGTGAAATGCCAACACAGTGACCGAGTTGGCCATCTGAAAGATCATTGTTTTGATCTTCATCCATGTAAGCACTATCATAAAACCAGTCATTCTTCAAATAGATGCTTCAGAAACAAACCTCTTGCAAGAACAAAGATTGATCTCAGATGGATGGCTTCTTGGCAATGGGCATCAACAGCGAAGAAGATACTCGAGTCACATGTTAGAACGTGTTCTAGAGTATTGAATAGTCTTGTAGTTGAGTATTCTCCATCATTTCACATTGTATCTGGCAGGGGGGGAAATGATGGTCATCTACAAGCTTCAAAGCCACATCAAGCAAGCCTGAGCCACAACCTGCCACACTAGCTTTAGAGTTATAGCCAAAGAAAATGATGCCCCTGAGCATACCCTCAGTTGGTCATGTATCTTCAAAGAATTTGGGACACTTCCTCTAGTAGAAGGCTTCAGCTTCTTGCCAGTTTTGGAAGAGTTCCAGGAATTGCATTAAGCATTCCAGAGTTGTTGGTAATCCTTAAACCATCATAGGTTGATACTTCCCTTTTCAGTTTGAGGTTCTCCCTTTAGTGCAAGGTGAGACCTCCCTTTCATGATTGAAGGTTTCCCTTTTCAAAACATTAGGATCACTTCCTCTAGCAGAAGACCTGAGCTTCATGCCAGACTTGGAAGAGTTTTGGGAATTGCACTAAGCGTTCCATTGTTGGTGGTCATCCTTAAACCATCGCCCTTTATACCTACATTTTAGAGAGCACATTCAGCCTAGTGATGCCATGCATTTTTTGAACATTTTGTATTACAGCTCTCTTCTTGGACTCATACATAACCCTTCGGATTAAGGGGGGGAATGTTGGACACCTAATCCTCTATCGATTAGTGTGGAAGCTGAATAGAGAAAGGAGTCCAAGAGACCACTTGGAATATGAATGCAAGGGTCACACCATGTACTATAACTGTATATCATTTGTTAATAATAAAAGTACTCTCTTGTTTATCATTCATATTTTGTCGCTGCCATGTGTGTGTTTAACAATTTTATTTATTTAATTACTATTATTCTAAAATGAACCCCTCCTCCATAAATTATAAGTATTTGTTATTATAAAAAATTCCTTTCTTCTCTAGTTTTCTAAAGGCAATATTTAATCAAACCCCCTTATTAATTTAATTCAATTTCAATTCTTATAATTCCAATTATTTTAATTTTAAATTATTCTAATTATTATATCATCATATAATCTTAATTTCATGTTGGCCTTGCACTCTTTGTGTATTCATTCTTAGTTTTTTGTCTTGAATATGGTTGAAGTGTTTTCCCTGACACCTCAATGATAGAAACAGTGCTCCAAAATAATTTCCCAACATCATATTGTCAACTAGTTTACGTAATATGCCATAACATCACTATTACAAATTGAACTACTCCTCTCTATGTTATACATTATTAAATTCATTTTTTATAGGCTTAATTTAGGGGGATATGAACCTTAATATGGTTTACACAACATATATCTATCTTAAATACAGATCTAACTTCAGTCGAGAGGGATCTAATTTATTCGTGTAGGGTCCACACTCAAGAAGAAAGGGGACACCAAGAGAAATGGAGGTATAGAACCTCTTTTTTGGTTACCTTTTGCTCATTTGAAAACATAATCACTATTTGCTCAAGTTTCTTAGCTGAGTCAATAGAGTGTTGTTCAACACACGAGATATCGATGAAAAAATATCACCCTATGAACTTAGAGTGTCATTGGTAGGAGGTGTTCCAGTTCACGTTACAAAGTTTGAATATTATATAGGTAGATTCGTGGGTGTTTCTTAGCAGTCTGAGCGTAAAAATGGAGCACGCACTTCATGAGTGAGACTATTGTGGGCGAGCGATTTTTCTTCACCTTCGAGAGAGAAGTAGACACCAAATTTGTTGGAGTTTTGACGGGTGATTGGGCATACTTCTCGAAGGGTCTTGTTGTAGCCTCATCATCATCTTCCATTGATTACGTGGGTCTATGTAGTTTCTTTCATTGAGCCACATGTGGGAGTTAAGGGGTCAAGTATTTGGAGGATGACTAGAGCTACATTTGGTGAATACCTCGAGGGGTAACTTTTGCTAGCCTTTGGCACCATTTTGGAAGGAATAGTAGTGAGTCCTTCAGGTGGGATGCATATTCCTAGTAATTGGTGGAGGAGGAGAAATGGTGGTCAATTTTGGCATTTAGAACTATGAAAAACCTTTCTTGGTTTTAGTGGATTATTTGAGGGAAATCTGAGATTAATTTCTGATAATTTTTTGAGCACCAAAAATGTGTCAAATGAAACAACTTTTGCAGTAAATAAGGTAGATTCTCTAGAGTAGTTCAACACATAGTCGAAGCTACAAATTACAGCATCCAGGCATTACACTTTTCCACCTAGGCTTATCTATCTTGTATTTTTGGTAAGCTCAGGTGCACTCATACAAAACCCCCATTGTACTACAATTATATTTAATAGAATGGCTTAGACGAGTGTTATTTTTGCTGGTATTTTGGTTGTTCCCTTCTATGATTGAATTTTTGTGTGAGTACATTATTATTTTCTTGTTTATCACTGCATTTTCCTACTAGGAATATTAAAATATTTAATTCTGATACATGAGGAATTAAGTGGTCTTTCATTGAATCTGACAAGATCCTCTTGTCCTTGATCACATTCTTGTTATGATTTTCCTTGGCCTCTTCGTTTTCTGGTCATCAGAGGTCTTTCCTGACAAAATCCAAGAGCTCATTCTCTTCTAGGATGAAAAGTATTCTATGTTGCCATGATCTAAAATTGTTTGCTCCATCTAGCCTATCTTCTACTATGAGATTAGACACCATCTTGTAAATGACAAATTAAATTAACTTATTTTCAATTATGGAATTTTGTTTGTCTTAATATATACTTCACTTTAAAAAAGCATTTTCTTTGTTCTATATGGTAGAAAATACCATCGGACAATGGTTTACCAAAAGCATGGACATATAAATAGTAAAAGAAAAGAAGAAGAAAATAAAAAGATGCATGAATTATTTTTGATCTGGTAAAATAAATTTTACGGATTGGTAACAAATTATTCTATGAAGTTGTTCATAATGTATCATGATCTCTTTACCAACACTTTGAGACCATTTGAATTATTTCTTGTTTCTACATCTTGGTAATTATTTCCTTATGATCAATAATTTCACACCTGAAAAATTCTCAACCTTCACTTCATTTTTACGATTAAGTAAACATTATTAGATTAATGTAATGTATATGAGATATTTATTGATTCCTAATTAAAATAGAAAACTCTGATATATATATATAGATATATGAGAAGTCTTTTCATTAATATACATATCTTTTTTTATTGATTAATTATTGATTACTTATATTTATATATTATATATATATTAAAATTTAAGATATAAAATATATCTTTTTATACATTAATATAATATATATTACACATTGTTGTTGGGAAGGGAATACATTCCGTTGCTATATAAAACTTCAACGGGATCTAGAGCCAAATATAATACGCTTGTTACTTTCTCTGATTCATGGATGTTTATGATTGGTAAACAACTTTCTGTTATGTTGTATGGTAGTAGTTTTGATGAAGACGTATGTATTTTGGATAGTTTTCTTATAATGTAGGTGCTTAAAATTATCTGGTTTCTCATGAGGTAGATTGAAATTGCCTACCATGAATCCTCTTTGTAGTATGGAAATTTAGAATATATTGATATTATGTTTTTTTTCGAGGTTATATTTAGGTGCTGTATAATATTATTTATTATTATAATATATATCTTTAAAAATAATTACTATTATTAAAATTTAAAATTTAAATAGACAAAATGATTTTTAACTTTTTGGAACAATTTTTAAAAAATAATTAAACCGTATAAATATTTTAAAATAAAGTTAAAAAAAATAGTTACTAAATTGATATAAATATATATATTATACTGTGTGTTTCAAGTAATTTAAAAAGTGTTGCTTTTCCTTTATAAAAATAATACATTTAGATTAAAAAATGCATAAAATATATTTTCAATTTTTAAAATTTTTTTAAAAAAGTGTTTGAAATAAAATTATAAATATTTGGATTTAAATCATATTACAATATTGTTTTCTTAAGGGAATTTAATAATTTTTTGTTGAATCTTTTTTGGAGCAAAGTGCGCTCTTATTGAGGTTTATTATTTATTATTTTTATTTTCTAAATATAACTAATTTTATTAATGTAATAAAAAATAGTACATGGAGGCACCGAGCTCTGCAGAGCCTCTCTCAGGTTATGCCATGTTTAACAAACAATAACTGAAAATGACTGCCCTCATGAGCGAAACCAATCGAAAACTAGAGGAGTGTGTTGCCCACACAGGCGAACCAGCTTGTAAAACCATAGTGGAATATTTTGTTGAACAAAACATCAAAATTGACAACAATTACAAAAAGAAACAGCAGAAAAAGTCCCCCTAAGTTTGGTGATCGGGAGCTCAAAACCTGAAATAATCTGTGACAGCTAGGTGTCATTAGGTGGTGGAGATTCTTCCACAATCAGACACCTGTATGCCTCCATGTCACCTTCCTCGTGCTATTGAGCTCTCTTCGTTGCTTCCATATTTGTGTAGCCACATGGAATATTGTGTCCCTAAGCTATGCATGTTTGGTCCAGAGCTTCACCTTGGGTTCTGCATGTCCCAGAGCTACTACTAGCAATTTTCCTTTTGCTAGTGTTGGTCTGCTCTTGAGTGTTACGAACCAGGACGTCAGAGCTTTGAGGCTCCTCTCTGAAAGCGACTGAACTGGTTGCAATTATGAAATGGCATTCCAGCATGCAATGAAACTAGAACTAGGTAGAGTGGCTGGGATGTTGTGTGGGGGCAGAGGTAGCAAGCGGTTGTGGAGCATCTTCAACACGCCTAGAGCCAGCCATCTGTGCATGCCCCCTACCGCTACAGGTGGTGGGATAATGACTCGTGAGATGAGCCACCATCAAGTAGGAGGAGGATTGCGAAGGGTTACAGTCAGAGAGGGGCAGCGCGCGAGGGGGGGGGGGGGGGGGGCGGGGGCGAATTGCTCTTCCTTTGCTACAACCTCTTTTAGAGCGCATCTTGTGATGCAGATGAGGCGTAGTTGCCTAGTTGAAATTGGGCTAATGAGGACTAGGAGGGGCAAAATGTGGGATGGAATGGCTTGTGGGAGCAAGAAAATAAGGAATTCGAGGTTCAAAGGCAGGATTCAGGGCCAAAGTAGCAGTTCGAAAGTAGCAAAGCAGATTATGCGAGAAGTGGGCACCTTCTACCATTTCAATATAGCAAGGAATTTGGCAACGTCTCCCCGTTGTCGTGTGTGAGCTCGTCTCAGTAGCAGCAGGGAGGAAGTTGTAGTTCATAGGAGACGAAACAGGGGGAAGGCAGTCCGAAATCGCCATCTTATGGATCAGAATGAGGTTTCCTTGGCCCGCACAAAGCATTAAAACACCATTAATTTCAACGGCGAGCTTCTGGGTGGAAGCATGGGTGGCCATGTGGCTGCGCCATTTTCCAACTCAGATTTGTTGTGTTGTACCAACACCTTTAATCACCCACATCCAGGATTCTCATTAAGGTTTATTTCGGACACACACTTCACCCATTTACAGGGGAAAAAAGCTAGGAATGAAAATACAAAGAATGCAAAACCAAGATGTGACAGAGAGAGAAAATAGAACTTTAAAGAGTGAACATTGATAATTTAATAACTAAAATGATTTAAATGTAATGAGTAAGAGGAAATTAATTAAGTCAAATAAACAATCAATGAAGAAAATTAAAAATCACGAAATGAAAGATTAAATTTAATAATAATGAGTTAGTCAAAATGAAGGAAAAAATAGGGGCGTTGTTAGATTATATAAAATTATAATAAACATAATTAAAATGATATAAAAGTTAGGAGAAAATATCAAATATTTATATAAAATATTAAATAATAATAAAATAATAGAGTTAATGCATAATAATATTGAATTACGAAATAATTTAAGAGAAGGATAGTTAAATATTGAATTTAGTGGGATAAGAAAGAAATAGTTGAATAAGAATGAGATTAAAAGAATGTGGAATAGAATGAATTGGATTAATAAGGCATAAAATAACACAGGTTGGATTCAGAAAAATACGGCAAATTAGATTATATTAAAATAAATTTAGAATTAAAGCTTTGAAAAATGAAGTAAATAGAATTTTATTAAAGATTAGAATATATTAAGAGGGAATTTAGAATAAATTAAATTAATAATAAAGAAAGGAAGGTGAGAGAAGGGAAAAGGAGATTAGGTAGAAGGTGAAGGGGGTCTACTCATGATCAACTAAGTAAAACCTTAATTCATAATTAATTGTTCTGCTCCCCTATCCTCTCTTTTGGATTAAAATCATTTTGAGCTTTCAATTATTTTAGTATTAATTTAATAATATTCATTATTTTTCATAAACATTTGAATCATGTTTTTACCATACCTTATATATCATTTTAATTATACTTATGCCTCTTTTCTCTTTCATTTTGATCAAACCTATTATTATTATTATTATTATTATTATTATTATTATTATTAAGCTTGCAGGACTAGACCTTCATCATGTCCAACTTCTCACCCCGATTGGGGAATAACACAAGGTTTGAACCCAAGTCTCTCTCGTTCAATGAGACTTCATTTCCATGCCATTGCTAATTGAGATACCCAAAGTAAACTATTATTATCATATTTTAATTTTTAATTTTTATCTTTTAATTTTATCATTTATTATTATTTGACTTAATTAATTTATTCTTATTCATTTATTTATTTAAATATTCTTACTCTAAATATAAAACTCCCCCTCCCCTAAATTATAAGTATTTGTTATTATAAAAAAATTTATTTCTTCTTTAGTTTTCTAAAAGCGATTATTTAATCAAACTCCCTTATTAATTTAATTCAAATTCAATTGTCATAATTGCAATTATTTGAATTTTAAATAACTTTAATTATTATATCATCATTATAATCTCAATCTCATCTTGGTCTTGCACTGTTTATATATTAATTCTTATCTCTTTGTCTTGAAATGAGTGAAGTGTTTGCCCTCACACCTCAATGAAAGCAATACTGCTCCAGAAACGTTTCCCAACATCATATTATCAACTAGTTTAAAAAATACATCATAACATTGCTATTACCAATTGAACTATTGCTTTTTATGTGATACATTATTATATTTATCATTTTTAGACTTAATTTAGGGGGATTTGAACATTTAATTTTATGGTTTACGCTAGCATAGATCCATCTTCAATGCAGATCTAACATGAGATGAGAGGGATCCAATTTTTTCATATAAGTGCCACATGGAGGAATAAAGGGGGAAACAAGAAAAATGGAGGTAAAGGGCCTCAGTTTTGGGTACCTTTTGTTGATTTGACAACCAAATCATTATTTGTTGAAGCTACTTAGCTAAGTCAATAGAGTCTTGTTCAACAAATGAGATCTCCAAGTAGAAATATCATACTACCTTTGATGGAATTTGAGTGCCATCCCTAGGAAGTGTTCTACTTCATGTTACAGAGCTACTCTGAAGATTATATAGGTAGATTCATGGGTCTTTCTCAACAGTCTAAGCATAGAAGGGGAGTATGCACTTCCTGAGTGAGACTGTTGTGGGGAATTCATTTTGCTTGACTGTGGAGAAAGTAGTAGAATCCAAATTTGCTGACATTTTTAGGGCTGATTGGGCATATTTCTTGAAGGGTCTTGTTGTATCCTCATGAACATTTCCTAGTGACTACGTGGGCCTACGTAGAGTGTTTCATTGATCCACACGTGGGAGTTCAGGGATCGAGTATTTGGGGGAGGATTGGAGTTGCATTTTATGGAGACCTCCAATGGTAATTTTTTCTAGAATTTGGCACCATTTTTGGAGGGCAAAACAATGATTCCTTCAAGTGGGATGAAAGTTCCTAGTTGTTGATGGAGGAGGAGAAATTTGGGTCAATTTTTGGGTTCATAACTAGGACAAACCCTTTCTGGGTTTTGGTGGGTTATTTGAGAGGAGTCTATGGTTAGTTTCGCGAAATTTGTTGAGCACCAATGGTGGGTCAAACAACAAATATTTTGCAGTTTCTTTATAGTCATGCAAGGCATAGTTGAAGCTACACATCCAGCATGTGGGCATTACACTTTTCGACCTAGGGCTTTTCCAGCTTGCATCTGTGGCAAGCCCAAGTTCACTCATAACAAATCCCCATTGGACATCAGTTATATTTAATAAAATGGCTCAACTGGGTGTTATTTTTTTGTGGTATTTTGGGTTTTCGCTTATATGTTTGAATTTTTGTGTGTGTACATTCTTATTTTCTTATTTATCACTAAATTTTTGTAGTAGGAATATTAAATTATTCAATTCTATTACATGAGGAATTAAGTGGTCTTTTATTGAATTTGACAAGAGCCTCTTGGCCTTGATCACATTCTTGTTATGATTTGTCTTGGTTTCTCCTCCTTTTCTATTTCTGGGGCTCTTTCCTGACATAATCCAAGAGCTCATTCTCCTCTAAAATGAAAAGTATTCTATGCTTCCACTATCTTAATTTTTTTTCTCCATCTAGCCTACTTCTACTATGAGATTGGACACCATTTTGTAAATGAAAATTTAAATTAACTTATTTTCATCTATTGAAAACTGCTTGTCTTAATATGTACTTCAAATTAAGAAGGCCTTGGTTTTTTTACATGGTAGAAAATAGAGTGGGCCAATTCTTTACCAAAACCATGGTCTTATACAGGAGAACGAGTGGAAACGCATGAAGGCATCGAAGAAAATTTTCTCCGATACTTTAAGAAAGTTCATCAGGAACCATGTGTAGACAGGCTCCCAGCAATAGAGAAAATTCTTCATCAGATACCCAAACTCATCACTCCAGAGCATAATCTCCTGCTTCTCCAACCAATCCAGTTACACGAAGTGGACAATGCTGTCAAGAACTCAAAATCAGGAAAAGCCCCAGGCCCTGATGGATTGACATCGAACTTCTTTCATCACTTTTGGGATCTCATCCAAATAGAAGTGTGGCAATTGGTCAAGGAATCAAGGGATTTAAGATGGATGTACCCTGGGTTGAATGCCACATTCCTGGCTCTCGTCCCCAAGTCTGCGGAAGCAAACAAACCTGATAAGTATCGACCGATTGCTCTTTGCAATATCATCTACAAAATTGTCTCTAAAGTCATCGCCAATTGGTTGAATCCTCTGCTTCTTCTCATTATCTCACCAAAGCAATCCGGATAAGTGGAAGGGCGTCAAATCACAGATGGAATCATCCTCAATCATGAGATAATTCACTCTCTGAAGCAAACCAAGAAGCCAGGTATGTTGCTCAAAATAGACCTATCCAAAGCTTTTGATGGTATTAGCTGGCAATACATTCAAAAAATTCTCAATGCTTTTGGCTTTGATCCTTCATGAACTAGATGGATCCTCAGTCTCCTTTCTTCATCCTTCTTTTCTGTTCTGATCAATGGCATACCCTCTGAAACCTTCCGCCCCTCTAGAGGCATAAGGCAAGGGGACCCACTCTCACCATTCCTCTTTGTCATAATCGCTAAAGGGCTTGGTCGCACCATTAAGTCAGCTTCTCTCACCCACAGACTGAAAGGTCTCTCCTTCAACAAATCCCCCTCCTTCTCCCATCAACAATTCGTGGACGACAACATGCTCTATGGTCACCCTTCCATCCAAGAAGCTCGACTTCTCAAAGATTTACTGTCTATTTTCTCAGAAGCTATGAGTGCTCTCATTAATTGAGTCAAATCCCAAATCTTCTTCTGCAACACCCCAGTGTCCACTCAAAAATCAATCGCCCGCATTCTAGGATTCACTATTGCAAGCCTCCCCTCCAAATATCTAGGTGCTCCCATGATAGCTTCTGCCATCAAACATTCCTCATGGATAGATCTCTTGGATAAATTTGAAGCCAATCTCTCTCTATGGACTTACAGATCCCTGAACATGGCTAGCATAGTTATTCTTATCAAAGCTATCTTACAGTCTTTACCTCTCTATTTATTATCTCTCTTGGCAGCACCAAAATGGGTCATCAAGGCAATAAGGAATCTTCAACGCAATTTTCTCTGGGGTAGCTCCGGTCACAACAAAAAATGGGCTTTAGTTAAATGGGATAAGGTCTGTCTCCCCAAACAAGCAGGAGGTATCGGAATCAGAGATCCAGAACATAGAAACACTGTAATGGGTGCCAAATTATGGTGGCGATGGCTAGCCCACCCCAATACTCCCTGGGCATCGCTATGGACAGCTAAATATGCCAGTACAAACCAATTGAAGACAGAATCCCTATGTCAGAAGTAAGTGCTGGTTCCATCATATGGAACGCAGCCATCCAACACAGGCATCTTATCCAACGGCATTGCTTTTGGGAAGTCAAAAATGGAAGTACAGCTGGATTTTGGGATGATTCCTGGCAGCAATTCCCAAAGCTCAGGGACCTTATGCAGGATCTCCCACCTCCCCAACAAACTCCTCAACCCTCTGAAATAGTCCATCTGTACTGGCGCCCCTCCAACAACCAAAAGTTCAGACAATGGAAAGGGATAGATCAAATCCTTAGCGAAGAAGGCTATGAAGGAACAAAACAAATTCTCTCTAAAGAACTAAAAAAGAGGCAGATTACCATAGATGAAGGACCGGACATTCTAAGATGGGGATATGAAGAAAAGGGGACATTTTCCACTAAGGAGGCTTACAACATCATAACCAAGGACAGAATCACAAAGGACAAATTGTGGGATCAAATCTGGGGCTCCTCAACCTGGCCAAAGGTCTCTACATTCTTATGGCTGTTATCACACAACAGGATACTCACATGGGATAACTTACGGAAAAGAAGTTTCTCGGGACCATCCATATGTCTAAATTGTAGACAAGCGGAAGAAACAACGATCCATCTACTGCAACATTGCCACCTGGGACGACAATTATGGGAAAAAGCCATCTTCCGATGTCAAAAAGATCACAGGGTCCAAGGAGATCTCAAAGCCACCCTTCACAACTGGAAACAATCTCCTTATCAAAGTCGGCTCCTAAACTTACTTTGGCAACTTATTCTGGGTCTCCTAATGTGGAATATTTGGAAGGAGAGAAACAGAAGGGTA
Source organism: Pinus taeda (assembly GCA_000404065.3). Lineage (NCBI taxonomy): Eukaryota > Viridiplantae > Streptophyta > Pinopsida > Pinales > Pinaceae > Pinus > Pinus taeda. The sequence goes on from APFE031556739.1 coordinate 45,804, forward strand.
TTCAAAAATCAATATCAAACTTTGAACCAAATCTGGATAATCCTGCTCAAGGACTTAAAGGAATCGCTCTCCATTCACAACTGGGTAGCCGAGGATCTTCCTTCGGATCCCAAAGAAAAATCCATCTGGAACAATTGGCAAATAACTCTCCTTCAACAGGTCAATACTAATTGCAAGCCTCTCAACAGACAAAAAAGAGTGCACTTTGGACTCCCCCCCTCTCAATCTATTCCAACTCAATTTTGATGGGGCCTCCAAAGGCAACCCAGGGCCATCTGGATATGGAGGAGTCTTCAGGGATCACTCCGGTACACCTCATCTCATCTACCTTGGCTCCAAAGGATGGGATACAAACAATTCGGCGGAATTGGAAGGACTCTGGCAAGGTCTTGTTCTAGCTCAGGCGCACAATTTCTTCCCTCTAGTAGTTGAAAGAGACTCTCAAATTATTATAAACATAGGCAAAAATCTCTCTCAAGGAGCTCCAGTTCACAAAGTAAGTAATAGTTGGAGAATGGCGCAAAGATTGGACCTAATCCGACAATGGCTTTCTCAGCATCAGGCAATCTCCTTCCAGCATACTGTTCGTGAAGGAAACAAACTTGCAGACTTTCTAGCAAATGTTGGAGTTGATATAAATACTGAAGCTTTCTCAGGTTCCACTCTCAGCATAGGAACAGAGGAACAACTCACTGAATACATTAATCTTGTCGAGAAAGATAGACATCCTCCTCACGCAGCTAACCGGGATGCGGGTGATCTCCTGGTACAGGCACATAACCCTCCACACGTGCTTAGCACGAAGCCGCCTGAATGGCACCTGGATGGCCACCTGCGAGCTTTTAATATCCCCCTTACCAATGCGGGGGAATAACTGCTATTTGATGGGAGTTTGGGCGGAGGTCTCGTCCCGCATTCACTCTGCTCTGCAGCCTGCAGGAGCATTAACGCCCCATTGCAGTTCAAACATGATGCCCAACCGCCATATAATGGCTCCTCCTTAGCCAAATCTCTGACATTCCTTGCAGAAATCGCTTGGTCAGCTCGATCTCGGGTTCTCTCTGCCAGAGGCTGAGCCGACTGTGTTTGTCTCTCCCTCGTCCCCCATTGCTATCCCGTGGAGTGTTCATTGCAGAATATTCAGGCTCAGCAATGCCTCGAAGTCGAGGAGTTCCGCGTAGGGGAAGTTACTCAGCTCCCAGAGGACGCGCCCATCAATTTCCCTCTCCGCTCATAATCCCCATTTCATCTGCCTCCCCGTCTTCACCTCCCCCCAACCCCGCCAGGCCTGCCCCTAATTCATCCTTCCAGAATTCTCGTTTTACTTTTCGTAGTCGTCTCAACCAGCCGATCATCACCTTCACCACCACTATAATGGTCTCAGAAGAGTCAGAATTGCCTGTTGATCCCATTAGGTCCTCCTCCACTCCTTCTCCTAAGGAAAGCCTTTCTCAAGGTGCTGGGGACAACCCGAATTTCACAGCAATGCATATACAGGAAGATTCCCCTATTGATGCAGGGGTCAACCGCAACCGCACCCGCACTCCGACAGGCGAAGAAGACAAAGTCGTAGCTTGTGGCCCTGTTCAACATGATTTCGGCATTCTTCACCTGATCAACCGGTCCGAGGGTGGCGCTGTAGATGACGACGAGGCTTCTTGGGTTGCAGCTCCGGAAATTCAAGCAGCGAAGGGCTCCGACCCTCAGACTTCAGGCGAGTAATCTCCTCTTCTGGCTGGGTCGTTGCCATAGCTCTCGCTTTTTGGTTCTTCTCTCTTTTTCGCATGCTGTTTTCTTTCACTTCACCTGTACTGCTTACTGTATGGCTGGGGTCCTCCTTAGCCCTTATAAGTTTTTTTGGAATGCTTCTCATTGTAATCACCTACCTTAGTGGCTAGACGAAGACGTTTTGAGGTTGGTCTCCTTTGCTTGGCGTTTCTGGCCAGCAAGGAGTTTTTTTGTAACAGCTCCACTTTCTATGATGACCTGGGCAAGCTCCACTCACACAGGTTTAGCTGTTCCTCTCTGTGTAAGGGTTTTTTTGCTGAGGGCTGGGAAATCTGCCCTCTGAGGCTAAGACCTCTCTGTAAATATTTTTCTCTCTTATTTTAATAGAATTAGCACTTATTCAGAAAAAAAAAAAAAAACCATGGTCTTATACGCTACAAACAGTCAAATAAAAGAAGAACAAAATGAAAAGGTACATGAAGTTTTTTTGATCGAGTAAAACAGATTTTAGGGATTGGTAACAAATTATTTTATGAATTTGTTTGGAAAATATCATGGGCTCTTTACGAGCACTTTGATACCATGTTGAATTCTTTCTTTTTTTCAAAGCTTGATAATTATTGTCATATGATCGCCCACAGGGGTATGGCCTATTGGCAAGTGAATGATTTGCTAAGTCGTTCGTGCAGCTATGCAAGTCACGAGTTCAAACCCCAAGATAAGCTGGGGGACGTGCAGGCGGGCTGTTGCAGCCCTCCTAGAGGTTATAGAGGTACCCAATGGGACTCGACCCCATGTAACGCAAGTACGATACCACCGCCGTTGCCGATTCCTCTAGTTACAAAAAAAAAAAAAAAAATATTGTCATATGATCAATAATTACACATTTAAAAAATTCTAAACCTTGAATTCATTTTTACAATTAAGTAAAAATTATTAAATTAATATAATGTATATGAGATATTTATTGATGTCTAATTAAAATTGAGAGCCTGGTGTGTATATATATTTGAGTTGTCTTTTCATTAATAAACATGTCCTTTTTTAATTAGTTATTGATTATTTATATTTATATATTATATTATATATAAAATTTAATATATAAATATATATTGTTGTGTTGTTATATAAAACTTCAGTGAGATATAGAGCTAAACATCCTACACCCATTACTTTGATTCCTAGATGTTTTTTTTATGTTGGTTAACAACTTTTTGTTATGTAGTATGGTAGTAGATATGAATGCTTTGATGAAGACATCCGTATTTTAGATAGATTTCTTATATTTTAGGTGGGTAAAATTATCTGGCTTCCCATGAGGGAGATTGAATTTTCAAAAAATGAACTTTCTTTGAAATATAGACATTTAGATTATATATCATGATATTATGTTTTTTTCCAGGTTATATCTCCATGCAATTTTTTTGGTTAAAAATATATATATATATTATTAAAATTTAAATATAAAAGATAAACTATAATAAAATATGAAAATAACCTTTAGAAAAATAGTTACTAATTGATAATAATAATTCCCTATATTGTGGTTTTTAAAGCAATTTAAAGATGGTTTTTTTCCCTTATAAAAAATACATTTAAGAAAATAAAAAAATCAATACATTGGAAAAAAATCAATAAAATATATGCCAATTTTTAAAATAATTTTTAAAAAGGGTTTCCAATAAAACTATAAATATTTAGATTGAAATCATATTACATTATTGTTTTCTTAAGAATTTAATAAATTTTTGTTGAATTTTTTTTTGAGTAAATTGTGCTCTTGTTGAGGTTTATTTTGGGCAGATATTTAAATGTGTGTTCTCATTGAGGTTTATTTCAGATACACTTTTCACCCATTTTCAAGGGAATAAAGCTAAGAATGAAAATACAAAGATTGCAAAACTAAGATTATAGAGAGAATAGAATGTGTGTTCTCATTGAGGTTTATTTCAGATAGACTTTTCACCCATTTTCAAGGGAATAAAGCTAAAAATGAAATACAAAGATTACAAAACTAAGATTATAGAGAATAAAACTTTAGAGAGTGACTGATGATAATTTAATAATTATAATGATTTAAAATTCAAATAAATATTGAAATTGAATTAAACTATTAATAAAGAGGTTTGAACAATTATGAGAAAACCAGAAACATTGATAATAATTAATAAAAAAGACACATAATTTAAGAAGGGAGAGTTTAATTTATATTAATAATAATTAAATAATTATAATGAATAAATAAAATGAATACGAATAATATGAATTAAGTCTAATAAACAATAAATGAAGAAAATCCAAAAGAATGGAATGAAAGGTTAAATTTAATGATAATGAGTTGGTCGAAATGAACAAAGATGGGAGTTTTGTTATATTACATAAAATTATAAATAAGCATAATTAAATTAAAGTGATATATATTTATTATAAAATATAAATAATATTAAATTAATAATAAAATAATAGAGGTATGAATAATAATATTGAAGAGTAATTTTTTAAATAGAGAGAAATAATTTAAAAGAGGGAGTGGTTAATTATTTAAATTATAGAGGTAAGAAAGAAATAAGTAAACAAGAATAAAATTAAAAGAATGTAGAATATAATGAATTGGATTAATAAGGTATAAAATAATATATGTTGGATTAAGGAAAATTAATGGAAATTAAATTATACTAAAGTAAATAAGAATTAAAATAAATTTGGATTTAAAGCTTTGAAATATATTACGAGGGAATTAAGAATAAATTAAATTAATAATAAAGAAAGAAAAATGGAAGCTAAGGGAAAAGGAGATTAGGTAGAAGATGAAGGGGAAAGGTCTACTCTTAATAAGATAAGTCAAACCTTCACTCATTAATTTCCCCCTTCCCTAGCCTCTCTTTTGTGCTAACATCATTTTCAGCCTTCTATTATTTTATTATTAATTTAATAATATTTAATATTTTGTAATAAATATATAATGATTTTACTATAGCTTTTATATCATTTTAATTATACTTGTGCCTTTTTTCTCTTTCATTTTGACCAGACACATTATTAATATTATTAGAATCTTTCATTTCATTATTTTTCAGTTTTATTAGTTTGTTATTTATTTGACTTAATTAATTTATTCTTATTCATTTTATTTATTTAATAATTATTAGTCTAAATTAAACCCCGCCTCCCTAAATTATAAGTATTGGTTTGTAAAAAAATTATTTCGTCTCTAATTTCTAAAGGCCATATTTAATCAAACCCCCTTATTAATTTAATTCAATTTGAATTCTCATAATTCCAAATATTTTAGTTTTAAATTCATTGTCTTTATTATACCATCATTATAATTTTGTTTTATCTTGTTCTTGCACTCTTTGTATAATTTTCGAACATCCTATTGTCAACTATTTTACCCGGAACTTTCAGGAATAAATAACATATATGATGAAACTAAATGGAAATTAATACGAGGAATTTCACTTTTACGGGAAGAACGAAAGCAGAAAAAGATAGAGGAAGAAGAACGGAAGGAAACAACAAATGTTCTAGAACAATAATAGATCTTAGATCAGATGTTCAGAACAAAAAGTAAAAGATGGTCAAGATCATCATAACATGGCTATTACCAATTGAACTACTACTCTCTATATGATACATTATTATATTTATATTTTATAGTCATAATTTAGGGGGATTTGAACCTTTAATTTTATGGTTTACAACTAAGTCAAACCTCGATTCATTAATTGCTCTAGTTTGCAATTAATTAGCTGAGAGTCTCATTCTACAATCTAGTATGATGGGTAAGGTTGTCCCTCCATCACCAAAAATGAAAATTTTCTCATGCTGGCCAAAGTAAAAAATTCAAAAAAACTATATAAAAAATTAATAATAACTATACAAAACATTTAAATAATATCGGCACATAGAAAAAATTACACATGAAGAAATTGGATCCCCCTCTACTCATGGTAGATCCATATATAAGATGGGTTAAATATTTTTCCTCACACCACAATGAGAAACAATGCTTGAGAAAAATTTCCCAACATCATATTGTCAACTAATTTACATAATAGACCATAACATGGCTATTACCAATTGAACTAATGATCTCTATGTGATACATTATGATATTTATCTTTTATAGAATTAATCTAGGGGGTTTTGAACCTTGAATTTTATGGTTTACACCAACATAGACCAATCTTAAATACAGACCAAACATGAGCCGAGAAGGATCCAATTTCTTCATATGCGGGCCACATGGAGGAAGAAAGGGGTTCAAAAAGTTAAATGGAGGTAGAGGGACTCATTTTTGGGTACCTTTTTCTCATTTGACAACCAAATCACTGTTTACTCAAAATTCTTAGTTGAGTCAACAGAGTGTTGTTCAACACATGAGATCTTCAAGCAAAAATAACACCCTACCTTCGGTGGAATTCGAGTGCCATCCCTAGGAGGTGTTCTAGTTCACGTTACAAAGATGTTCCAAAGATTATACAAGTAGATTTGTGGGTCTTTCTTAGCATTCTCAACATAGAAATGGAGTACACACTTCCTTAGTGAGATTGTTGTGGGGAAGTCATTTTGCTTAACTTTTGAGAGACGAGTAAACACCAAATTTGTTGGAGTTTTGAGGGTTGATTGGGCATATTTCTAGAAGGTTCTTGTTTTAGCTTCATATCCATTTTCTAGCGACTAAGTGGGTCTACACACAGTCTTTCATTGAGCCACACGTGGGAGTTGAGGGGTCAAGTATTTGGGGGATGATTGGGGTTGCATTTGGTGGAGAACTCCAGGGGTAAATTTTGCTAACATTTGGCACCATCTTGGAAGGGAATAATAGTTATTCCTTCAGGTGCGATGAGAATTCCTAGTCATTTTTGGAGCAGGAGAAATTGGAGTCAATTTTGGAGTTCATAACTAGGACAAACCCTTTTTGAGTTTTGGTGGGTTATTTGACATGAGTCCGTGGTTAGTTTTTCCAGAATTTTCTGAGCACCGAAGGTGAGTCAAACAACAAATATTTTGTAGTAGACATAGCAATTTCTCTAGAGCAGTGGAGGGCATAGTTGAAACTACACAGTTCAGCATCTAGGCATTACACTTTTCCACCTAGGGCTTGGCTAGCTTGCATTTTTGGCAAGCCCGGGTGCACTCAAATCAAACCTTCATTAGAATATTATTATATTTAATAAAATCGATTAGTTGCGTTTTATTTTTGGTGGTATTTTGGGTGTTCGCTTATATGTTTGAATCTTTGTGTGTGTACATTCTTATTCTCTTGTTTATCACTATATTTTCCTAGTATGACTATTTTTTTTGTTTCTGCATAAAACTAAGCTATTTATATTACATAAACTGAAGCATTACAGTCAAAAATACAGTAGGCCGAGGCCTTGAATCTCCATGGAGAATTCTCTGGAAAACTATGAAAAAAGTGCAGTTCTAACCAGCTCGCCGAGACCATTTTAATCGACACAGTGGCATTTCAGCCAACACACTGGACATTGACATTGCAGACTAATTGACACAGTGACATAACAGACACGTTGACACCTTGACACTTGGACGTGCTATAATGCCGACACCTAGACAGCAGATAAACCGACACTTGGAAAAAGAAGGGAAGAACAGAGAACCGGAGGTCTGGGTTGTCATTCATCATCCGTTTCATATGGCTCGTCCTCCTTCCCTGGCCGAGGTTCTGTGCTGTTGGCTTCCCGAACTGGCTGATTGCTTCCTTCCTGCATTCTGGCCGGCTGAATCATGGAGGTACTGGCTTCCTTTGTCTGAGGAGGGTGCCTGAAATCTACCTTAGGCACCTCCATGTCCAATCTTGGCACAGTGAGACTATCCCTTTGCCGGCGAGCTTCGCTGCAATGCTCCACCGTGACTGAAACAATCAGTGTGTTGTCCGCAAATGTGCAGGGAATGCTATATTTAATCGCAGGGTGCTCTGTATGCCCACACTCCCGGTGTTCTTGGCTCAATTGTCTGTTGAAAGACCGTTGCAGGTGGCCACTATGGATCCAGGGATCTTCCTCTGAGGAGGCCGGAGGAGTGGCTCTCCTCTGCGTTGGAGGGCGACCCCGAGAACCTCCTCTGCCCCTCGGCCCTCTACGCTCCCCAGACATGCTAATGACCCTTACCTGCACCTCTGCAGAGATTCTTCGTCTTGACAGAGGGTGCTCTGTAGCTCTCAACTTCCGCTCAGGTGTCTGCGCATAGTGCGGGGGAGCCGCCGTCTTATAGACCGCCATGAGCGCCTGACCTGGTGTGGCATTAACGGGCGTCTGAGCTCTGGCTATCGTTCCCAGGAATGTCTGTGCCGCCATTACTTTCCTGTGTGTCGAATGGACTAACGCCTGGACGGAAATCCTGTGCGCATTTATGGTTCGGGCATGCTGGGGTGTGGTGGCTCGTCCGGGCTGACAACTGCCCATGTGACTTGCCACGCAGCACCCCAGCTGCCATTTACTCCGTTCGCTCACCCGCATCCGGGGAGGGTAGATCTGTTTGCACCAAGGCGATGCAGTCTTGTTTGAGGCGACCATCGTCAACCGTATTCAGAGACCCTGAGAAGAATGGTATCGACTGTGACACTCCTTGATTTGCTAATCGATCTGCAACCTTGTTGGCTGTTCTCCTTACATGATGGAAGGAGATGTTGGGGGTTGTTTGTAGCTTTTCCTCCAGATCCTCCAAGCGGCTTAACAGTCGCCAGCTTTTGGCAACCTTGACCGCTTTGGCTCCTGCCTGTATTCGTTTGGCCATCGCTATTAGAATCAGTGAATCACCTTCTACTTCCAAAGGATAAAGGTGGTTCTGATCGACTAGTCGAATTCCTTGCCAAAGACCCTCCAGCTCCGCCGCGTTGTTGGTGTCCGAGCCCGGGTGCACTCAAATCAAACCTTCATTAGAATATTATTATATTTAATAAAATCGATTAGTTGCGTTTTATTTTTGGTGGTATTTTGGGTGTTCGCTTATATGTTTGAATCTTTGTGTGTGTACATTCTTATTCTCTTGTTTATCACTATATTTTCCTAGTATGACTATTACAGTCTTCAATTTTAATACATTAGGAATTAGGTGGTCTTTTATTGAATCTGATAAGATCGTCTTAGCCTTGATCACATTCTTCTTATGCCCTGTCTTGGCGTCTTCATTTTTTGGTTCTAGGAGGTATTTCAAGACATAATCCAAGAGCTCATTCACTTCCACGATGAAAAGTATTCTATGCTCTTATGATCTAAAATTGTTTTCTCCATCTAGTGTATCTTCTACCATGAGATTGGAGACCTTCTTGTAAATGACAAATTAAATTAACTTATTTTCAACTATGGAATGATGTTTGTCTTAATATGTACTCCACCTTAAGAAAGCTTTTGTTTTTTTTATATGGTAGAAAATACCATGCGCCAATGGTTTACACAAACCATGGACTTATAAACTACAAACAATCAAAGAAAAGAAGAAGAAAATGGAAAGATACCTGAAATCTTTTTGATCCACTAAAATAAATTTTACGGATTCGTATCAAATTGTTTTATGGAGCTGTTTCAAAAATATCATGGGCTCTTTACCAACACTTTGATACCATATTCAATTCTTTCTTGTTTTCAGATCTTGGTAATTATTGTCTTAAGATCAATAATTGCACATTTGAAAAATTCTCAACTTTCATATCATTTTTAGGATTAAGTAAACATTATTAGATTAACGTAATGTATATGAGATATTTATTGATGTCTAATTAAAATTGATGGCCCAAATATATATATAAGAGGTGTTTTTTCATTAAAAGGCTGGTCTTTTTTATTAATTAATTATTATTGATTATTTATATCTATATTATATTATATATAAAATTTAATATATAAATATATAGTGTTGTACATAATATAATATATATATATATATATTATATATATTAGACATTGTTGTTGTGAAGGGAATATCTTACACCGCTATATAAAACTTCAACGGGATCCAGAGCTAAATATCCTACACGTGTTACTTGTTGGTCAACAACTTTTTTTATATAGTATGGTAGTAGTTACGAATGTTTTGATGAATGTGTTTGTATTTTGGATAGTTATATATCATGGTAGTAGTTATGAATGTTTTCAAGAATGCGTCTGTATTTTGGATAGTTTCTGGTTAAAATTATTTGATTTCCCATGAGGTAGATTGAAATTTCTTACAATGAACTCTGTGTGAAATATAGACATTTAGATTATATATGTTGATTTATATATATATTATAGATATATTTTATTATATTTTATTTATTCTTAATATAGAAAAAATATTATTAAATTTAAATATAAAATAATTAATTTTTGGAATAATTAAAAAAATTTACCATATAAAAATATAAAATAAGTTAGAAAATAGTCGTTAATTGATAATTATAATTATTTATATGTCGTTTCAAGTTATTAAATGATGTTTTTCATTTATAGAAGAATACATTTAGATAATAAAAAGTCAATAAAATATATCTCAATTTTTAAAATAAAAATAAAAATAAAAATATTTGGCTTTAAATCATATTACATTATTGTTTTCTAAGGAAGTTAATGATTTTTGTTGAATTTTTTTTGGAGTATCATCATTAAGTTTATTTCAGATAGACATTTAACTTGTGTGCTTTCATTGAGGTTTATTTCGGATAAACACTTCACCCATCTTGAGGGGTATAAAGCTAAGAATGAAAATACAAAGAGAGACTGTGAAACCAAGATTATAGAAAAAGATAATACAATTTTAGGGAGTGAACACTCATAATTTAATAATTACAATGATTTAAATTTGAATAAATGATCAAAATTGAATTAAATCCTTAATAAAGGGGTTTGGACAAATATGGTCAATAAATAACTAGAGAAAAACAAAAACATTGATAATAATTAATAACAAATACTTAAATTAAGTAGAGGGAGTTTAATTTATAATAATAATATTAAATAAAAAATGAATAAGAAAATAAATCAATTAAGTCAACAATAAAAATAATGAAGAAATAAAAAAATCAAATGAAAGATTAAATTTAATATCATAAGTTGGTCAAAAGAAGGAAAAATGTGGGTTTGTTATTTACATGAAATTATAATAAGCATAGTTAAAATGATATAAAAGTTAGAGCAAATAATAATTTAATATAAAATTAAATAATATATTAAATTAATAATAAAGTAATGAGTTAATGAATAATAATATTGAAATAATCATTAAATGGAGAGAAATAATTTAAAAGAGGGAATGGCAAATATTTAAATCACTTACATAAGAAAGAAATACGTAAATAATAATAAAATTAAAAGAACATAGAATGAATTGGATTAATGAGGTATAAAATAATATAGGTTGGATTAAGAGAAATTGAAGTAATTTAAATTATATCAAAATAAATAGGAATTAAATAAATTTGAAATTAAAGCTTTGAAAAATGAAGTAAATTAAATTCTATTAAAAATTAGAATATATTAGGAGAGAAATAAGAATAAATTAAAAATGAGATTAGGTAGAAGGTAAAGGGGTAGGTTCTACTCTTATAAAACAAACTTAGATTCATTAATTGCCTTCTAACCTCTCTTTTGTATTTACATCATTTGAGCTCTCTATTATTTGATTATTAATTTAATATATGTATATTTGGTAAGAAATATTTAATGTTCTTATTATATGTTTGTATATCATTTTAATTATACTTAGGCTCTTTTCTCATTCATTTCACTAAAATCATTTTATTATTATATTTATTAATTTAATTTTCCATTATTTTCAATTTTATTTAATTATTATTCATTTGACTTAATTAATGTATTCGTGTTCATTTTATTTATTTAATTATTATTAGCTTAAATTAAACCCACTTCCCTAAATTATAAGTGTTTGATGTTATATAAAAAAATATTCTTCTATAGGTTTCTAAAGGCCATATTTGATGAAACTCCTTTATTAATTTAGTTCAATTTCAGTTGTCATAATTCTAATTATTTTAATTTTAAATCATTGTAATTATTATGTCATTATTATAATTTTAATTTCATCTTGGTCTTGCACTCTTTGTATAATTTCCCAACATCATATTGTCAACTAGTTTAAATAATACATCATAACATGGATATTACCAATTGAACTAATGTTCTCTATGTGATACATTATTATATTTATTTTTTTAGATTTAATTTAGGGGATTTGAACTTTTAATTTTACCTACACTAACATAGATACATCTTAAATAAAGATCTAACATCAGGATAGGGATCCAATTTCTTTATGTGAACTTTATTTTTTGTGAGTGGACATTATTTAAATGTTTTGTACAATTATTTTTTATTTTTTTATTTTTAAATCTTTAAATTTTGGCCAACATGAGAAAAATTTGATCTTTCATCCTTAAACATCATACTGGGCTGTAAAATGAGCTCTCTATGGGCTCAATAATTTATGATAACACAATGATTACCTATTAAGTTGCCCCCTTAAAGTTTTACATTTTTCATTGTTATTTTTTATTGAATAAAAATCTATCTTCTTCAATAAAATACCATATTATTAACTAGGAAAATCCACATAATAAAATAAATAAATATATTAATAAAATCCATAACATTCCATTATTTTTTTAATTAATAAATATTCTATCTTCTCAATAAAATACGATATTATTAACTATGAAATCTACACAGTGAAATAAATAAAATATATATTACTAAAATTCATAACATTCAATAAAAAATGAGAAATTATAAATTTAAACTACAATGAATAATTTAAAATGAATTAAATTTTATTAATAATAAAGAAGAATCCTTCTAATTATACCCAATGCTAACTCTCTTTCCTATAATTGGACTATAAAATTAATGTTTATGCTTTTAATTTATGATGGACCAGTCACTGGCTCTAATGTCAGTGTTCCCAATTTGATTGAAATATGTTCGATATCCGCCTGGCTATTACTTATAAGGTCTTTTAGATCATCATTCATTTAATTAATAACTCATTTACTGTGTAAATGATACAAGGCCTTCAATTCCAGAATTGAATTAAATGCCTTTACAACAAAACCTATACCTCAGAAAAACAGAGTTCTTCATTCCGGTGATTTTAATTTAAACTCACAATCCAATAGCAATTTGGCATGACAAATATCCATGCCAAAATCCACATCATCCGGTGATTTTAATTTAAGCTCACAATCCAATAGCAATTTGGCATGACAAATATCCATGCCAAAATCCACATCATGGAAACCTTGTGATTGACTGTGACTAATTTATAACCTTCCGCTGAACTGCAATTGGAATATCCACACACAGATTTTAACAATAAAATGATGCATAAGAATTGCGCGCACAAAGTTTAACGCACTGCAATTGGAATATCCACACACAGATTTTAACAATAAAATGATTCATAAGAATTGCGCGCACAAAGTTTAACGCACCCCACAATTCACACCTGTAACGTTAAACAATACACAACCATATGGTGCGTTGTCTATACAGTCCCATCACAATATTATAAGTTGTATATATCGAATAATCATTTGAGCAATTATACGCTTTATATATGAAACCAAAAACATCATATAATTGCATATAAAACATTGTATATATGATAACACTCTATCGGTTCGGTTCCCACGGTTCACAGTTAAATACCACAGCGTTTATATGTAATACCACAGCGTTTTTCATATATAATTACAGACATAGTATAACACCAATCAATGGACAGCGCAGCACAGCTGCTCTAAAAGCACACCCAAATCTGTCTATTAATTCATAAGAAAAATATGAACTGCGCGGAAGATGTCTCTTCCTTATTACATATCCAAATATAGATATATCCTCCTCCACGGATCTGCGCTCCCATTTACAATCCAAGACACTCTTTCTCTCCTTGAAGAGCTGCGGAATACATTCATTTTTTCCTATTGTTCATGCATAAAATATCTAATTCTAGATTTATCTGAAAGGAAATCTTTTCTACTTGGCGTTTAAGTTTTTACATTTTTTCCTTTTTTACTCATAATGTAAATCTTTATTTAGTACAAAAGCTGCTTTTACCTAGTAATTTAAGCTTTTTACCATTTAGTAAGTTTTATTCTCCATACTAATCTTACTTTTAGAGAAAAGATAGCATGTCTTATTTTTTTTTCTATTTTTAACTGAGGAAAAACATAGGAACAGCAAGCTTTTCCAGTCTGAGTGCATGCACCTACATCAGACTTCCAAGGTTGAAAATGATCATGATCTCCTGATCATACTTTTTTTTTTCTTGTCCGCCTGGATCCCATACTTTGTTCTGCAAGTCCCCATGTGTTGTTACTTGCTGCCTTTCTCCAGATCTCCATATGTTATGCTGTCTAGCTCCATTAGCTGCACTTTCATAATCTGTCTCTGTTTTCATCTTGCTGCTGCTTCCGCTGCTCCTCTTCCTTGCTGATGCTTTCAACATGATTCTTCTAATGAGCTCAATTTCTCTGTCCAATAATTCTTCAAGCTGTTGATTTCTTGCTGCCTGCTGAGCTAAGACGGCTTGCTCAGTTTGTACTGTCGCCCGTTGACTTCTTGTTTCTATGCTTGTTTCTGTTCTCACTGCCACCCGATCATCCGTACCCTCTTGTCCTCTGGAACAGAAAACTTCTTCTCTCTTCAATTGAGTCAATTGTTCTGTACCAATACTTGCATTCATGAAACACTTGTTAAAATAAAATTCATAAGGCCTCAGTGCCTTACTTCCCATTGTCAGTTTTTCAGTATACTGATCCCAATCATTCTTGAAATTATCACTCAGTCTATCGTCAGCATCATCTTCTCCGAGAATGCATCTGTATTTTGGTTCATAAACTTCTTTATCTTCATTCATCTCTGCTTTTATATTCCGAATTCTTATCCTCTGTACTTCTAGTCTCTTCTCCAGAACATTTAACTCCTGCCATAAATGTGTCATCTCCTTTGAGAAGCTTTCTGTACAATCTTCAATACTTTCACAAGCCAAGCTTTCTGTTGTTACTATTTCCTCACCTGCATTCATGCAGAATTTGTCAGTTTGAAAACTACAAGTTTTAACAGTCTCCCTTGTCGGTTTAGATACCGGTTCTTCCAGCTGATCCTTTTCTTCATTCGCATGAACTTCCTCTTTCAACTCACCTGCTGTGAGTTCTTCTTGTTTCAACTGTACATCCACTGTCCGCTCCAAGTATTCCTTTCCTCCAAATAACAGAGTTTTTGAATCAGTCTTCTGTCCTAGTACATCTTCCTGCAAAGGCAACAATGTATGATTGACACCATCCTTTCCAAATTTGTAGGGGTTCCTCTTCCCATCATGCATGGCTGCCTTGTCATATTGCCAAGGTCTTCCAAGCAATATGTGACACACATCCATAGGCATCACATCACAAAAAATTTTATCTTTGTACTTGCCCACTTGGAATTCTACTTCACACTGTTCACTTACCAGCAGTTGATGTCCCTTTTGCAACCATGACACTTTATACGGTGTTGGGTGCCTCCTTGTTTTCAGCTTCAATTTCTCTACTACTTCTGTGGAAACCAAGTTATCAGTGCTGCCACTATCAATGATCATATGGCAACATTTCCCTTGAACTTTGCATACTGTCCTGAATAAAGTTTTCCTTTGTGGCGGTTTAGTCACCTCCTTTGCTGGCTTGATCAAAACTTTGTTAAGTATCAAAGACTCTCTGATTTCTGGTGTATCCACCTCTTCTGTTACTGCTGCCACTGGTACCTCTTCTTCAGCTGGAGTCACAATTGCATTCCTCTGCTTTATGTCTGCACTCTCTGGGCACTCAAAAGCTCTATGTCCCAGCTTATTGCATCTGTAGCATCTTACTTCTATGCCTCCTCCTCTGCCTCTTCCTCTGGAAAAACTCCCTCTGCCTCTTGCATCACCTCCTGTGGATGCATGCTGGGTTGAGCTACTTTTAGCTCCTTCTGCAGGTGCTGTAGTTCTTCCACTACCACCTTGACTTTCTTTTCCTCTGAAAGTCCCTCTCCCTCTGGCAGACTGCTTCCTCATGAGTTTTTCCTCCGCTTTCAGTGCTATTTGATAAGCTTCCTCTACTATTTTAGGAGATAGCAGACTTATCTCATTCTGAATGTCCATCTTGAGGCCATTCATATATCTAGCCACCCTCTCATCTGTATTATGGGCTTCTCTAGCTCTTATGCTCACCTTATAAAACTCTTTTGTATATTCTTTCACTGTTAAAGCTCTTTGTCTAAGATTTTGCATTTGTCTAAATAACGTTTGCTGATAATTACTGGGCAAAAACTTACCTTTTAGCTTTGCTACCATTTTGCTCCAATTCTTGATTGGCTGCTTACCCAATCTCCTCCTTTCCGCCTGCACACCATTCCACCAGAGCGCTGCATGGCCTACTAATTTGGTGATAGCAAACTTTACTTTCTTCTCATCTTCCAATTCTTCATAATCGAAGAATTTCTCCATGCTATTAATCCAGTCGACCAGTTCTTCTGGATTTAGTCCTCCTTGATACACTGGTACTAACTGATTCCATGGCCTGGCTGTGGATTTCATCACTGACTGGAAGAGCTTCATCTCAGGAGAAATCTCTACAGCTTCCTCCTCTGTAGCTTCCGCTTCGGGTTCACTCACGTCTCCATCATCTATGTTTCTGCCGGAGATTAGCGCATCCAATCTAGCTTGCAGCTCCTCTATATCTTCCCTCAATTCGACATTCTCAGCATGCTATCCTCTTCCACCACGTCCACGTCCTCGTCCTCTTCCAACCCTGAAAGCCATCGTTCTATTTCTCCTGAGATTTAACACACCAATTGCTGGCTCTGATACCACTAATGATGGACCGGTCTCTGGCTCTAATGTCAGTCTTCCCAATTTGATTGAAATATGTTCGATATCCGCCTGGCTATTCCTTGTAAGGCCTTCTAGATCATCAGTCATTTAATTAATAACTCATTTACTGTGTAAATGATACAAGGCTTTCAATTCCAAAATTGAATTAAATGCCTTTACAACAAAACCCATGCCTCAGAAAAACAAAGTTCTTCATTCCGGTGATTTTAATTTAAGCTCACAATCTAATAGCGATTTGGCATGACAGATATCCATGCCAAAATCCACATCATGGAAACCTTGTGATTGACTGTGACTAATTTATAACCTTCAGCTGAACTGCAATTGGAATATCCACACACAGATTTTAACAATAAAATGATGCATAAGAATTGCGCGCACAAAGTTTAACGCAACCCACAATTCATACCTGTAACGTTAAACAATACACAACCATATGGTGCGCTGTCTATACAGTGCCATCACAATATTATACGCTGTATTTATAGAATGATTATTTGAGCAATTATACGTTTTATATATAAAACCAGAAACATCATATAATTGCATATAAAACGCTGTATATATGATAACACTCTATCGGCTCAGCTCCCACGGTTCACAGTTAAATACCACAGCGTTTATATGTAATACCACAGCGTTTTTCACATATAATTACAGACATATGTATAACACCAATCAATGGACAGCGCAGCACAGCTGCTCTAAAAGCACACCCAAATCTGTCTTTTAATTCATAAGAAACATATGAGAAGATGTCTCTTCCTTATTACATAGCCAAATACACATATATCCTCTTCCACGGATCCGCGCTCCCATTTACAATCCAAGACACTCTTTCTCTCCTTGAAGAGCTGCGATCTACATTCAATTTTTTCTATTGTTCATGCATAAAATTTCTAATTCTAGACTTTTACCTGAAAGGAAATCTTTCCTACTTGGCTGCTAAATTTTTACATCTTTTTCCTTTTTTATTCATAATGTAAATTTTTATTTAGTAAAAAACGGCTTTTACCTAGTACTTTAAGCTTTTTACCATTTAGTAAGCTTTATTCTCCATGCTAATCTTACTTTTAAAGAAAAGATAGCATGTCTTATTTTTTTTTTTCTATTTTTAACTAAGAAAAAACATAGGAATAGCAAGCTTTTCCAATCTAAGTGCATGCACCTGCATCAATTTAAGAAACATAAACTAGATTAATCATGCATTGACTTCAAATTTTGTTCACTTTATTTTATTGAAGAAATAACGTAATGAAATTCCCTCGCATAAATGGCCGTGAAGTTTAACAATTCCATAAAGCAAGTATTTAGTAACATTGGTCAACTCGCATATATATAGATTACTCGTATTCTAATTATGCATAGGCTTTTGGCTTTCCCACACTATTGTTCCGGGATAAAAGCCTGTGGCGTTTCCCATGCTATAAAGCACGCATTTACCAATACGAGTTACGTGTTAGTATCGACTAAGTTACATATTTTAATCCATCCTTAGACTTTAGACGTAACCAACGGGATCTGCCTGTCTAGTTTGGATAAAAGGGGGATCTGCCTGTCTAGTTGGGATAAAAGGGCGTCGTGTTTATCAATAACTATCGACTTAAAGTCAATAGTTAGTAATATTAATAAACAAACAAATTTTAGTTATGCAACGATTCGAAATTTAGTTCTCTATTTTATTGATTGAAGAACGTCATTCTGCCTCTAAGTCACCATTATTAATAAAAGAAAGCGACCGAGGTTTCTTTTATGGACAAAAGGTTGGAAAACATTATTTCCAACAAACCAACTTTCCACATTAATTAAGACAGTTAGGAGGCTTGTCTCGTAGAGCTTGTGAGACCAGATAGCTTTCCGAGAAAGCCACTGTAATCGACCATCCAGAATAGCGGAGCTTTATCGTGATGTATAAAACCACTCTCGCAATGTAAATTCTAAGTGTATTGTTATCTGTGTTTTCTGATTTGGTATCACAGCAAGGTTAAGCTTACGCTTAAACCTAGAGAGTGTGAGTCTTTGTTCTCTTTGAGAGATCAAAGTATGAGATACATTAAGAGTGTACATGGTGTATGGCATCATCTTTATTACAATTTTAAGGAAGAAGAATAAGTTGTGGAATCATTTCAAGTTTAAGAAAGCATGGAAATTTCAAAGACATTTCAAAAAGTTAAAGGCCATAAAGAAGATATGAAAGCTTTCCATAGAGAAGAAGAGGAGGAAAAGGTACTTCATAGTGTAATGAACCTCTAAGAAGGTCAACAAGACACATTAAAACCCCTATTACCTATGAAGATTATCATTTAATGTCTTAAGTAATGACTATTTTTTAGCCTTTAAATTATGAACAAGCTAAAAATCATAAATAATGGATTGAATATATGAAAGAAGAATATGACTCTATATTGAAAAATGAAACTCGGGAATTAACATAATTACAGTTCCTATAGGATCAAAATGGTTGTACAAGATAAAATTTAATGCAGATGTTAACATAGACAAGTATAAGGGAAGATTGGTTCCAAAAATTTACTCACAAAAGTAAGGTATAGATTATGAAGATACCTTTTCTTCGGTTGCAAAACTTAATACAATAAGAATAATGATAGGGTTTGCGAGTAAATATGATTGGATGCTACATCAATTAGAAGTGAAGTCAGATTTTCTAAATGGGTACTTAAAAGAGGATATTTATCTTGGTCAATGAGAAGGATTTGTAGAGAAGGGACAAGAGCATCTTGTATGTAAGTTAAAAAAGGTCTTATATGGACTAAAACATGCACCTAGATCTTGGTATGATAAAATTGGTAAATTCTTCTTTGAACAAGGATTTAACAAAAGAAAAAATGATCCTAATTTGTATCTCAAGACACATAAAAATGGCGATATAGTATTAATCTCTATATATGTTGATGGTCTAATAATAACAGGGAGTGTTGATAAATTGATTAAAGATATAAAAAGAAAGTTATCATAGGAATTTGAGAGGAAGGATCTTGGACAAATGAATTATTGTCTAGGTCTAGAAGTATGGAGAGATAACGGAAGAACTTAAATAACTCAAAGTAAATATACAAATGAGGTATTAAAGAGATTTCATATGAAAGGATATAAAGGAGTGAGTACTGAGTTGGAAGAAAATATCAAATTGAGAAATGACGATGGAACAAAAGATGTGAATGGAACATTGTATCGACAATTAGTGGAAAGTATGAATTATATCACTACCACAAGACCAAATATTTCTTATGCAGTAAGCATACATAGCCAATTCATGGCTAATCCTCGTGAAAGCCTTTGAATAGTAGCAAAAAGGGTCCTTTGATATTTAAGGGGAATTATCGATTTTGGTATTGAATATACTAATGACTGTAATGTTGAATTGATAGGGCATTATGATTCTGACTCGGATGGAATTCCAAATGACAGAAAATCCACCACTAGATACATGTTCAATATGGGATGAGAAGCTATATCATGGAGTAGTAAGAAATAACCAACAATTTTCATGTCATCAACTGAAGCAGAGTATAAAGCATTATGTAGTGCCACTTGTGAAGGTATAAGGTATATGGCTCAGACAAATACTTGAAGATGTTGGTGAAGGTCAACAAGAACCTACAGTCACCAAATGTGATAATCAAAGCACCATGAAACTCAAGAACAATCCTGTATAGGTCACAAAATATAGACACACAATATCATTTTCTAAGAGAAAAGGTCAAACCAAAGGAACTTAACTTAATATATTGTAATAGAAATGAGAATGAATATGACATATTCACTAAACCTCTTGGGAAGGCCAAATTTGAGTTTTGTAGAAGTAAGTTAAGTGTTGTAGAAAATCTACATTATGTTATAAGCTTAGCTTAGACTTAGACCAACATAGAGGTCAATTAAGAAGGAGCCTAGGAAAACATTAATTCCAACCAACCAATTTGTGCATTAACTAGCTTAAGTAGAAAAGTTATTGTACATTAACTAGCTTAAGTAGAAAAGTTATGTGATAACTTTTGAAGACTTTAGACAACGTCTTGAATAAGCCACTATCATCATCAATCCATAATTGAAAAGCTGCATCGCCATGTATAAAATCATTCTCCAACCATGTAAACTCGAAGTCTGTTTTGCTATTGCCTTTTCTGATTCAAAAGAGTGCAGCGTTGTTAAATGTTATAAACTCAATATTTAGCAATATTAGGTAACATTGTTTTTATTTCGAGGGTGATGCTTTATTTTCTTTATTTAACTTTGAGATAATGCTTTATTGTGTCCCTGTCTACTTGAGAGGAGAGATTAAGAAATCAAAACACCCAATAACATGGAACCTGTCTCTTATGGATAAAAGCGTTCCTCGTCTCTCAATGCTATAAAGTCAATATTTAGATTTATTAGATAACTTTCTTTTGATGTTGAGGATTCAATGTCCTTCGATTACTGCGCGGAATCTGGAGAGATGGTAAGCAATCAACAGCCAATTAGAATCGGGAGAGATGTAACACATTCCCAATACTAAATCCCGAGAGACGGTAAAAACTGGCTAGCGATACTGAATGACTATATATAGACTAGTCGTGACTGGATTACGTTTGAAGGTTATTTATTCAACATATTGAAGGGTTTTAAAATATTTTTTAATTAAATTTGTTTAAATTTTGGCAGAAGTTGGTTGGCGTGGTCCAAATCCCTGGATCGTCTCATTCAAATTGTCAATTAATCTTGTAATAATTTATGTTTCAGAAACCCTATTCGCAAATAAATGAACAGCTTTATATACACCAGTTTTCGACGTCCCCTAGAACTAAGATACTATGTAAAAAATGTAGGTTTAATATCATAGTTACCGAGTTTCAAAAAGAATTTTACTAGTTAAAAGATGCAGAGTTAATATCATAGTTACTAAGTTTGAAATAAAAATTCTATTTGATACTAAAAAATAGGTTATTTAAAATCAATACACAAAAAATTCTCGAATATACATCTTACTATTATTAAAAAATGATTTTTTTTTAAACATTAAAATAATTTATATCAAAGCTTATGTAAAGTGTTTTGTTTTGGTCTTTTCTGAAAGTGTTTGGTTGGTGCACTTTGCTTTTTCAGTCTTTGCTTGGTTTTTTCTTGTGGTTTATTCCATTTACTGCGAGCTTTATATTTGGGTCTTCTGTACAGAGGTCTGGTCCTCGAAATGGGTCCAATTAGCCTATGTCTGGCCTCACTTTCAGTCTCCCGGCTCCTTCACTCCGCTGATTCTTACTGTAATGGCCCTTCGTCATGACATCCCGAGGCGTGGCAGTAATTCAGGGTCTGTGGAAGCCCTCGGGGTCGTGGTGGCTCTGTCCCTCAACGCATAACTCCGATAGCCTCTACCTCTCCATCCTCTCTGCCCTCTGACAGCTCTAGACCTACCCTGAACAACTCATTTCATTCGACTCGGTTCAAGTTCAGAAGCAAGCTTAATAAACCTCTTATCTCAGCTACTATCACTGTTATCTTCTCGGAGGAGGAAGATGAGCTTACAAGCTCAGATGAACCCTCCAGTAACAGTCTCATTCTCGAAATTCTAGTGATTTTCAGGGTAGCTTGGCTAGAGTCGTCCTCAATGATTCTCAGGGTAGCTTGGCTGCGTTGCACGAGGAGGGACAACAGGAAGACTTACATCCTTAGCCAGCTTCTCCTCAAGAGAAAATTATTGCTTGTGAGCCTGCGCGCCTCTCTGGAAATATTCTGAACCTTGTTTTTCCTCGAGAAGGTAGTACCATGGAAGCTGAAGACAATGTGATGGTAACTTGGGTAAGCTCCCCCAACCAGGCAAATGAGAACGCTTCAAGCTCTCCACCGCAGGTGTAATTACTCTTGGCTTCAACTACATTACAGCAAGTTAGCTTATGATTTCTAGTTTTTGTGTGAAATTCTCAATATGCATGGCTTCTTTTCTTAAGAGCATGAAATTTCACAGTCTCGAGGACATAATTTTGGTTTTCAATCGTTTTGTAATAGTGATGGTAAAGGACAACATTTTTGTAAATGATGAGCTTCTTCTGAAGCTTTGACCTTATTTAAATCAGCTTAGTGTTAGTGTTGGGTCTCTCAAGTTTACCAGAATTATCACTTCTATGATTATCATTTTCTGTAAAAGGAAGGCAATGTGCTACCTGCAACAGACATTTTGGTAGAGAACAGGTTATAACCCCCTAAGAGGTTCAAACCTCTTTGTAAATATTTTTCTCCTTTTATTTTAATAGAATAATCTTTATAAAAAATAAAAAAAAATAATAAATAAATTTTATATCAAAATTTCATAAACTGTAAAAATATTTGTTGTTCATTGTATTCCATTAGTTATAAAAATTATTATAAATTTGGATATTGAAATTAGGCAAAATAATTTCGGCCGCAATGGAAATGAGATTGAACGGAAAACTACCACAAAAAATAAGATAGTTAGTTAATAAAAAAAACAATTAATGAAATTATTAATAGATTATGAAATAATTTTTATCAATTAAACTCAACAAGTTTAAAAAAAATTCATTTATATATAAAGAGTTTCGATGCTTTAACTATCCAAAATCTAGAAATCATGTTTGACGTATTTCGTTCCTAAAATTCTTAAAAGCAAAAGATGATTACATAAATCATGTTTAATCTATTTCTCTTACCCATTCTTAAAAGCAAAGGATTAGATTCCAACAATTTTTATTACATATAAAACATTCAAAATTTGAACCATTAAAAAATCATGACTCACTGCTCAATATTACTCTATGAAAGAAATAAAATAAAATTAAAGAAGTTGAAAAAAAATATTTTATTTTTAAGTAAACGCTTAAGTAATATAGCTATTTAATTCGTTTTTATACAGACATGTATTTTTAATATAAAATGAAAAAGCATTACACATAATGGCGAAAAATTTAATAGCAGCTTGAAGAGGGACTATGAAATTTTTAATCACCTATCGCGGAGTTCCTGATCTGGTGAAATAGTGGTATCATTGACACGTCTTCCATGTATTGGCTTCCAAACTCGTTGTTTGACTGGATACATCCGTTGCCAGCGGAAATTAACACAATTTCCATTTACCTGTAATTGATCAAATAGTCACAGGCGAAGGGGCAAATTTTACCAGTCATCTACAGTTGCAGTTTTAAAAGCGCATGCGGGACAAAACTAATGTGAGAACAATGGAAAATGAGTTTCTGAAAATTAGAAATTACATGAAATTTTAATAAAAAATTTGAACGACTGATGAACTTTTAATAAAATTTCGGAGATACCATGATGTGCACCGAATAGAATTTACCAAATTGTTCAATGGATTTTAGCGTGTTAATGGCTGAATACACAGTATTAATGGCTTATTTCGCTAAATTGGGTAACTATGGTTTAAATTAACACTAATTTTGATCAATTTTTTCGGGGGGAGAAAACCAACTTATATTATGGGGTCAATATGAATTCTTAATAATAACTTCAGAATAGAAGATTATTATAGATTTATTTTAATTACTGATTTATCAAGATTTAAGAAGATCAAATTTCAAACTTGAAAAAAAAATTATGGGTCAAGAAATTTAATCCTTTTTAGTGCTTGGTAAATATGTGATTAATATAGATTCATAGTGGTAATTTTTCATTGTTTATATTGTATTTTTGAATATTTTATCATCTCAATATTTTATATTAAAAATTGATTGAGTTATACATTTTTCTCTTATTAATAAATAACTACAGCTACATTATTTTATTTTGAGTTACTTTTTCTCCCGAGCTTTGTCTTCTTCTCCCACATGTTTGCAATGAGCTTCATGTGGCTTATCCAATTGATCTTCAACACTTTGTTCCTATTCACACCCTTCCTCAAGATCAGCTCTTGTGTCTTCAATCTCAGGTTGTTGCACAACAGACTGTGCCTCTTGATTCTCGTGGTTATCAACAGAATCACATTATTTTTCTAAAATTTCTTCTAACTCGAAGATACTACCCATGCTAATTCCAAATGCCCAAATGAGAGAATCATCATCATGAGAATAAAAAAGATATATAAATATAGACATGTTGTTAAAGTACAAATTTTCTCGCTTCCAGATTTCTTTTCGACTCCACACGCCCCTCGAGCTCCAATAACCCCATTACCAAGTAGGCTAGAAACTTCTTCCTTTTGCAACGCTTCAACTGTAGAACCTTGTAGAGTGTGGTATCTGTGCCACGTAGGTCTTAGTGCCCTCGGTGACAAGAAACTAAACAAACGACACTACCTCATGGCAAAGAAAGTGAAGATGAAGCCTCTTCCTCAAATGAACAAGTATGGGCTCTCATGCAAGAAGACTAAAATGAAAGGTCCGATACCATGATAAAAACTGAATATATTAAAACTAAATGACTCTCTAGGTGAGATACCTAGAGAGTGTAAAAACACTCATACACACACTCTGTCTATGTTCAATGAGGAGAACAACGTAGTACATATAGGTTTTCACACAATAAAGGCACTTTCAACTACTCCCTAGATAGTAGGATCTGAGACCTAATCTTAGATTCTCAATCTTATCCTAAAAACAACTAATTGTATCTTCCTCCGTTAATTCTAATATAAGATAGATCTATAGTGGTAATTTTTCAATGTTGATATTGTATTTTTGAATATTTTATCATTATCAAAATTTTATTTTAAAAATTGAATGAGTCGCACATTTTCCTCTTATTAAGTGATAACTACGTTATTTTATTTTTAACTAGTTTTTCTTTTGGAATGTTGAAATATTTTACTAAGGTAAACATTAATACACATATTATATATATAGAGAGAGAGAGTCCATGCTGAAATATAATAGTTAATATGGATATTCAAACATTTAAGTTATATTATATATAAATATATAATATATATATATATATATATATATATATTACTTAAAATAGGCATGTAAATATTTTATTTATTACCTAAAGAGTGAAACTTAAATATCAAATAACCAAATAGAATAAAAGTGAAATAGTGAATTGTAAAATGAACTTCTTGTCCATTTTTAATTGTTTAATTTATATGATTATTTAATTTTTGTTTTTTGTTTTGGTTGACATAGTGAAAATGTTTTTTATTATTTTTTGAGGAAGTGACATACTTACATGTCCCATCTACTCTATTGTAGAATCAACCTCTCTATCATTTTTATTATCTATTTATATGGTTATCTATTTTTTGCTTTTCTATTTTGGTTGACATTCCCTAAAATTATTTTTATTATTTTTTAAGGACATGACATGCTTACACATGTCCATTTTGTTGGATTATAAAATGAGCCTCTAGTCCCAATGAGCCTCTCCACCATTTTTAATTATTTATTTATATGGTTACCTATTTTTTGTTTTTTTTGTTGACATTACCTAAAATAAAATTATTATTTTTGAGGACCCACATACTTACATGTACCTCATACTCGATTGTGAAGTGAGCATCTCAACCATTTTTAATTATTTATTTATATGATTATTTTTTTTGTTTTTGTTTTTGTTGAGATTATCTAAAATTATATACATGCCCCTTATACTGGATTGTAAAATGAGCATCTCAACCATTTTTAATTATTTATTTAGATGGTTATTTAATTTTTTTGTTTTTGTTTTTGTTGAGATTATCTAAAATTATTTTTATTATTTTTTTAGGACATGACATAGTTATGCATGTACCTCATACTGGATTGTAAAATGAGCATCTCAACCATTTTTAATTATTTATTTATATGGTTATTTAATTTTGTTTTTTTTGTTTTTGTTGAGATTAGCTAGAATTATTTTTATTATTTTTTTAAGGACATGACATACTTATACATGTACCTCATACTGGATTGTAGAATGATCCTGTTGGCTCAATGAGCCTCTCCACTATTTTATTTATTTATACGGTTATCAATTTTATTGTTTTTTTGCTTTTTTTGTTTTGGTTCACATTAGCGAAATTTTTATTTTTTATTTTTTGAGGAACTAACATACTTACACATGTCCCTCATACTAGATTGTAGAATGAGCCTCTCCACCATTTTTGATTAATTATTGATGTGGTTATCTAATTTTTATTTTTAGTTTCGTTCACATTAGCAAAAAATATTTTTATTATTTTTTGAGGACGTGACATACTTACATGTGTCCCTCCTGTTGGATTGTAGAATTAGTCTCTCGGCTCAACCAATATACATCCATTTTAACCACGGATATACCAACAGTGGAGAAATATCAAATTTCGAAGTTGAAAAAGCTTGGTAAATATGTGATTAAGATAGATCTATTGTTGTAATTTTTAATTGTTTATATTGTACTTTTATATAT
The DNA here is from genome assembly GCA_000404065.3 of Pinus taeda. Lineage (NCBI taxonomy): Eukaryota > Viridiplantae > Streptophyta > Pinopsida > Pinales > Pinaceae > Pinus > Pinus taeda. The sequence continues at coordinate 72,729 of APFE031556739.1, forward strand.
TTTATCATTATCAATATTTTATATTAAAAATTGAATGAGTTACACTTTTTCTTCTTATTAACATATAACTACATTATTTTAAAGAGTTACACTTTTTCTTCTTATTAACATATAACTACATTATTTTATCTTTAATTATTTTTTTCTTTTCGAGCGTTGCAATAGTATGCGAAGGTAAACATTAATACACACATAATAGAGAGAGAGTTCATACTAAATATATCAGTTAATATGGATATTCAAACAATTTATTTAGAATTTATTTAAGTTTTATTTTGAGATATTTGTAAGGAAAAATATATATTTTTTAATTACTTTATCTCTATAAAATTATATAAGATTATATTATTTAAGATAGACATGGAAATATTTTATTTATTACTTGAAGAGTGAAAGTAGAATATCAAAGGGATGGTTGGTTGGGAAAACGTCAAGCAGGAGAAAAACGCCTAACCAGGATTTCGAAGAGGTTCAATGCTTGCTCCTATTGGAGTACCGTAGAGGAGGGAGCTCCCCTCCCTCCTACAAGAATGTTGTTGCCAGCAGAGGCAAGTCCCCTCTGGGTAAAGTCAGAGATTCTATGGAAGAAGAAAAAAGTAATAATGAAAGAACAGATGGGGCCAGGCCCAAGGAAAATGTCAGCACTAAAGATAAGGAGGAAAAAGACAAAAGCCAGGGAACAAGGAACAATAAACAAAAGGGACCGTACAGACCCAAAATGGAGATCACTCCTAGAGTAGTGTTAAACGATCCTACATTGCAAGGGCACAGGGAACATATGGGGACCTACGCTATAATTTGCAAATTTATGGGATTATGGCCCACGGAAAAGGCTTTACAGATATGGATCAAGTATCACTGGAAACCAAAAGGAAGTATAGACCTTCATCTTGGGTCAAAGGAATTTTTCACTGTGGTGTTCACAAACATCGAAGACAAAGACAAAATATTCAAAGGACCCTACTTTATGCAGTAGTTGGCCTCTATATGTTGCCTTGGATGATGAACTTTATTCCAGAGCCGGAAACTCTCACTTTTGTACTTGTCTAGGTAAGGCTCTATTCTCTACCTCTTGATTACTGGCAAACTGAAGCGTTTGTTGCCATTGGCAACAAACTAGGATGTTTTGTCAAAGCTTCGAAAGCCACAAGAAGAGGCCAATACACTTCCTATGCAAGGATCTATGCAGAAATGGATCTATCACGAGCTCTTCCAGATGAGGTCATCCTGGAAGTTTTAGATGAGGAATGGGTGCAAACTGTAGACTATGAGAATATCCCATTCAAATCTTGTAAATGCCATGAACATGGACACTTGTTCAAAGATTTCCCTCTTAGTAAAGCAGACAACAAGGGAAAACCTAAGGAAATGAAGGCCACAAAAATCTTTTAGAAAGTAACAAGTAGAGGAAGAAGCGGCAAAAAAGGACCAAAGCAACATCGTAATGAGGGTCAAAAGGTCAGTGAAAATAGGTATCAAGAACTGGAAGAGAATGAAGAAATGGCAAATGAAGACCAATCTATGGAGGATGGCCCTAATGAAAAGGAAACAGAAAAGGAAGAAAACTGCTACCCAACACAAGAGACTGATAATAAGAAAGAAACTATCATGAGTAAAACAAAACTAGAGATGGATTAGGAAATGACCCAGAGTGAAGCAGATCTGGAGGACCATGAGATTCAGGAAATTCTAGACCATAAACATCTAGATCTGGAGGGTTCTTGATGCAGGGAACCACGGGAGGGATAGATTCACTACCCCAAGATGACTGCAACAAAATTCAACAACTATTTTTATGGAAAACTCAAGAAAGGGGATTAGATCAAGGAAAAACCATTGACAAGCAAGAATACAGAGGTGTGAAAATAATGAAATCAACTCCAAGATTAGCTACTAGAAATGTAGGAAAGAAGAGGGGCAGGAAAAAGCAGAAGGACCTCTTGATGGAGTATGGAAAGTTAATGATAGACTCGGGTAAGATGAAAGACCCGACCAGCTACTCTTTTACGAATATTTAAATATGAAGTTCACATCATGGAATATCAGAGGTCTAGGTAATAAAAGAAAACAAAGGATGCTTAGTCATAGAATGAAACAAGAAATGTTGGATATTATATTCATTTAGGAAATGAAATGTTCCATTCAGAAAATAAAACAAATTCATAGCAAATGGCTCATTAGATTTGAGTTCCTAGACGTTAAAATTGAAAACACAGTGGGGGGCATTCTAACTCTTTGGAATCCCCAGAATATCAGTATAATAGATGCAGAAGCATCTAGAAATTACTTATTAGTGGTCATTCAACTAGTGGGGGTTTCAGAAACCTTCTTGGTTACAAATGTTTATGGTCCTCAAAGAATATATGAAAAACTCAAATTGTTAGAATCCCTAATTGATCTCAAGAATAGTCAGGTTGGGATTCCTTGGATCATGGGAGGGGATTTTAATATGATCAAATCTCTTTCCGAAAAAAAGGAGGCAACAGAGTGCTAAACAAAGACTCCTTAGTGTTCCAAGCATTCACAGATGATATGAAATTGGTTGATTCAGAATTGAGCAATGGCCTTTTTACCTGGAACAACAAAAGAGGAGGTAAGACATAGGTAGCCTCTAAATTAGATAGGTTCATGATATCAGAGGAGCTTAGCTAACAGATAAAGAAATAAGAGCAAACTTACTTCCATTTGGAGGTTCCGATCATTGGCTGATTCAATTGGAAATCAAGGGTTGGGTTTCTCCCAAGAATAGGCTCTTCAGATTTGAGAATATCTGGCTCTCCCACCTCGATTTCAACAGTAACATCAAAAAATGGTGGTCTGAAGACTTGCAATTCCAGGGCTCAAGAATGTACCTCCTTCGTAAAGGACTAAAGCATGTCAAGTTCAGGCTAAAAGAATGGAACAAGAAGGATTTTGGTAACATTTTTGTGAACAAAATATCATTGGAAATCAAAATACAGGAACTCAACCAGGCATTGATCAAATATTGGTTTGACAAATTCAAAAGTGATCAGGCTAATAAGCATCACCAAGAATGGGAAAATTGTGCAAACAAGAGGAAACATTCTGGAGGCAAAAGTCTAGGGTTCAATCGCTCAAGGAAGGAGAGCGGAGTGCAAGATTTTTCCACAGTTCCACTATGGCTAACAGAGCATACAATAGAATCTCTACGATAAAGGGAAGTTTTAGAGCACTCATAAGAATATTGAAGTTGTGCTTGTTCAATATTTCTGAAACATCACCTGGGAAAACAATCTAGATAGGGATCAATCCATCAAGGAAATTACAAATCATATCCCTATGTTGGTGTATAGAGAGGACAATTTTAACCTCAACATACCTGTTACTGAAGAGGAAGTCAGCGAGGTTCTCAAAGACATGCAAAATTGCAAAGCACTAGGTCCAGATGGTTTCAATGTGGATTTTTTTTAAGCTTGTTGGCATATTGTCTAACAGGATATTCTAAATGTGGTGGAGGATTCCAGGGGTAGCAAAACGATCCTAAAATCCCTCAACACCTCCTTCATCTCCCTAATCCCCAAACAAGACTCAGCTCAAACTACAGATAAGTTTAGACCCATAGCTTTATGTAATGTGGTTTATAAGATAATATCCAAGGTAGTGGCTAATATACTAAAACCTCTCCTTCATTCTTTAGTGTCAGAGGAATAATCAGGTTATGTGGAGGGCAAACAAATTTTAAGTAACATCATTCAAGCCCATGAGGTGGTCCACATGCTTACCAGTAAAAACTAGGTAGGGATGATCATGCAGTTGGATATTGCCAAAGCACATGATAAAGTTAATTGGATCTACATCAAAAAGGTCCCATGGGTCATGGCTCTGGTGACCTCTTCCACGTTTTCAATTTTGGTGAATGGCTCTCCCTCGGAGATCTGCATTCCTTCTAGAGCCCTCACGCAGGGAGATTCACTCTCTCCCTTTCTTTTCATTCTCAAGATGGGAAGACTCAGAAAATCCATTAAGCATGCCAAGGCAATGGGAAAAATGAAAGGTCTTCAATTATTTGAGAATGGTCAAGCTCTGATTCACCAACAATTTGTAGATGACACCATGCTGCAAGGAATCCCCACAGTCAAAGAAGCTTCATCCTATAATCAAATCCTGAAGGAATTTGCCTTGGCTATAGGTATGGAATTCAATCTCTCTAAGTTAGAAATCTTCTTCTTAAACACTAACATCACTATTCAAACAAACATTTTAAGAATTCTTGGCTTCCAAAGAGATTCACTCCCCAAAAAGTATTTGGGAATTCCTCTCACAGCCAGACCAATGCACAAGAGTATCTGAGAACCGGTGCTTAATAAATTGCAGGATAAAGTCAAAAATTGGACCTTCAAAGTCTTGAACCTGGCAAGCAGGTTGGTTTTGACCAAGGTGGTCCTGCAATCTATCCTGGTTTTCATGTTATCAGCCCTCCCAGCTCCCAAATGTGTTTTAGAGCAATTCAGGAGCATACAAAGAGATTTCCTTTGGGTTAAGGAAGAAACTAAGAAGAAATGGGCCCTGGTCTCTTGTGACAAAATCTGTAAACCCAAGAGCTAGGGAGGCCTGGGCTTGGATTATTAGGAGATTCTTAGTAAATTTATAAGAGCCAAGCTTTGGTGGAGTTGGGTTCAAGAGCCAAAAGCCCACTGGGCGAGGATCTGGAAAGAGAAATATGCCAGCTCTTGGCACACTAATGATCTCATAAGGATGTCTGGAAATTTAAAAGGCTCTCACATCTGGAATAGAGCCTCGGAAAATAGAAGCCTAGTTCAAAATAACAGTTTCTGGGAAATCAGAGCAGGAGATCTTGCACTCTTTTGGGAGGACAAATGGCAACAAGAAATAACACTATTAATAGAGGATTTTGTAAGCCTCAAGCAGGAAACAGATTCCCAAGGGTTAAACAAAGTTAAGGATTTCTGGGATCTTGCTTAGGCCTCTAAAAAGTGGAGAAGCTGGAGAAAAATTGATTGTAGAGATGATAGCCCCGTTAAAATTAAAGCATAGGCTCTTGGGAGCTTGCTTAAACAAAGGATGTTTTTAGTAACAGAGGGGCAAGACCAATTGAGATGGGGCAATAACAATAAAGGCACCTTTAATCTTAAGGAAGCTAAAAGTATTCTCCTTGGGCTTGATTCCAATGTTCCAAATAAGACATGGAAGCACCTCTAGAAGCACCAAGGTTGGATGAAAATCAAGCTTTTCATGTGGTTGGTTCTTCATAAGAAAATTTTAACTTGGGACAACATTAGGAAAAGGGGTGTTATGGGTCCTTCCAGATGCTAGCTCTGTGAAGAGCAGGAGGAGAATATGGAGCACATTCTCAACAGCTACTCTTATACCACCTGGTTTTTGGATTCTTTCTCTACCATTTTCCATCAGTCAGATAGGGACAGAAGTAGTATCACAAATACCCTAAACAAGTGGAGAGGAAACTATTCGGAGAATAAGTTCCTTAATCTGGCCTGGGCCTTCACGCCAAGCTTCATTATCTAGAATGTTTGGAAAGAAAGGAATAAGAGAATTTTCAAGAATGAAAAGTCCACCCTTCTTAGTCTATTTGATCTGATCCTAAAACAGCTCTGGGAGAGAGTTAGTACCATAGTTCACAATCTCCCCAAAAATCCCCCCTCTGTGTCAGAGCTGAGAATTCTTAGACAACTCGGAATGAAAGGGATTATTCCCCAAGGACTAACTAGAAAGGACACAACTATAGATATAAAGAAGGAGTTCAGGCAACCTCCATCGAAAGGATATCTGAAATACAACATTGATGGGGCTTCAAAAGACAACCCGGGAATAGCCGGTTTTGGAGCAGTTTTAAGAGATGAAGAGGGCAGTATTATCTTTATCTTCCACTGCCATCTAGGAAGAGCCGCAAATAATATGGCATAATTAATGGGTCTGGAACAATGTCTAGAGTTTCTAATCCAGAACCATGGCTCAAATGTCATTGTTGAAGCAGACTCGAAGATTACAATTAACTCTATGAAAAGAATCAACTGTGGTACTCAGCCAGAGAAAGTCTCTAATCACTGGAAACTAATCCGAGTTAACCAAAGAATCCAAGTTCACCTCCAGGGGCTTTGGACGATGAGTTTCAACCATGTTCGATGATCGACCAATAAAATAGTGAACCTTCTGGCCAACCAAGGGGTGAACAATGCAGATTGCAGGATGGCGAACAAGTGGTAGGAGATATCTCAAAACCAATTAAAGGCTCTCTACGATGAACAAGCTGCAGAAGACAAAGAAGTGTTTCGTTATCGAACAAGGATGACAAGCATGAATTGATTTATCCAGCAAGAATTTTCACAACCCTTCAGAATGCATTCAGTAGAAAGGCAAGCTAAGTCTCATTCTCTACCAAAGTCAGTTGAATGGGGTCCCCAGCTTTTTGGAAGACAATTTTTTGGGTCTTTTCTCAAACAAGCTCAGTATCGGGTTCAGGTTCCGTAGAAGCAAGAGGCAGAAAGCGAGATTAGTTTTTCCGACAGCTGGCATTCTCTCCCTTTCAGCTTTCGGGCTTGAAAATCACACCTGGGTCGGTTCTCTGGTGATTGCATGATTCATGAGCGGCTTGTGGTTTTGTAGTTTCGGGAGCGATCCCATTGGGATTGCAACATGTGGCAAAGTGGTTGACTTTGAAACCGCCCTTGATCACACACTATCTTTCAGGCATGTTTGGTTGCATGATATGATTCCTAGCCGTTCGACCTAGCAGCTATGATCAACGATAGGGATTGATCACTTTGTTTTGTTGCACCAGGTGGGCTTTATCCATTCAGAATGTTTTGGCACATCTTTTCCCTGTCTTACGGGGTGTGGCTTTAACGCGGTCAGGGATGTCTATGGTCGTTTGTCGGCTTCGGGGAGTGTGTATGTCTGGAACTTCCCTAGTGGGTGAGGGTTCTTGTAGCCTTTCTAGGTTTGCTTCTCCTAAGTCGGGCATTCACCGTAGTAGGGTGGGGGGTCTTTATCATTGGCAAGGATTCCTTTTTCCCGTATTCTTGTAAGGAATCAGGTTTTTTTACAATATGTAATTTTTCTTTTGAATTAATGAAATAGAAGGATTGGTGCTTGCTTCAGCAAAAAAAGAATGTGGAATATCAAAGAACCAAGTAAAATAAAAGTGAAACAGTGGATTGTAAAAGGAGCCTCTCCACCACATATAATTATTTGTTTATAAGGTTATTTCATTTTTGTTTTTTTGTTTTGGTTGACATTAGCTAAAATTATTTTTATTATTTTTGAGGATGTGACATACTTACATGTCCTTGATAATGGATTGTAGAATGAGCCTCTTTGCTCAATGTGTGTAATATCCCAAACACCAAAATAACAGATCTAGTACACTCTAGATGTTATAAAAATTTTGCAGTAAAAGCATCGAACAGAAGAAAAAAAATGAAAGTGCAGCCTTTATTTATATTAATAACTAAAGAAATAATACATGCCATACAAATCATTTTAAATACCTAAAATGGCATGCAAAACTATTTATCAAAGATTAGAAAAATGCACTGAAGCACAATCTTGGACCCTCAATGGATCCACTAGACAAAATTACACCTACTAATTTTTGTCCCTGGGATCAAATTGGAATTCGCAACACCAAGTTCTCATGAAAAGCATAAGAAGATAGATAAACCCCAATGCCTTCAATGCTTAGCTTCTATCCCCTTTTATAGGCTTGATGGACTTTCTAAGGACCCTATTTTACTATTTTTCCTCACAAGCTAAAGTTAAATACCATGGGTTGATACCATGGGAAAATACCATGGTAAATAGCATGGGAAGATTCCTTCCATTTTGAAGAGATCATGAAAGGAATATTACAAATCCTCTTGCCCAAAGATTGGTTTCCCTTAAGAAATTCACTTCTATCCACAACAAAAGCATTGATACCATGATCCCATACAACCCACTGTGATATTCCATACCTCCATGCTACATGATCCTGAATGGATCCATGGATACATGGATCCCAAACAATACTCTGACTAATCCTTAAGTTAATAGATTCATATGGGTCCCAAACAATCCTCCATCCAATCTTAGCCCCAATGGATTCTCTTGGATCCTAATGCCACCTAAGTCCTGGGATGTGTGGGTTATGGTACCATCTGAGCCTTCCATCACTTCTTATGCCAAAGGGCCCAAGCTGCAATATGCCCTTGGATTTGAGTTTCCTCCTAGGATCAACCCATCAGTAGAGTACCAACTCATAATTTCTCACCAATCCATACCTTGGGAAGGTTGAATACATACAAATATACTATGTTGACGCTTCTTGACACTCACCTCATGTTGCTTCACTTGGTCACCCAACATGATGCATTTGGAGAACTTTTCCCTGCTCTTCCCAATGTATAAGCGGGGGTTGGTAGTGTTGCAAGCCTTATCTATGTACTTCTATAGAGGGATGCTCCGGAGCTCCCAATTGTACTCCTGTTACTGCCTTATGAGGGACTTGAGTCATTCCTCAACACTAGACAGTCAGATCATTGATTCAACACATACCCCTATGAGCTTGTCAATTTTTCTATTTTCCTGTAAGGCTGTGTCTCGAACAGTCCAAAATTTCTACTTCAACATCATAAGATCTCTCTTAAAATGCATGATCTTTTCTCGAAAGTCCTCTACTTGAGATTCTTGTGCCCTGTTGAGTGTCTCTATATCTGTCTGCATTGGTTGCCCCATGACCATAGCTTGAAATTCAACCTTTGACTAACCCTCCAGAAATGGCTCATCATGCATACTATTTTTTTCATGCTGCCCCACATGATCATGCCCATCATGTCATTTATTTTTACAGGCCACTGATTTGATTCTCCTTGATTCTTCTTCCTGGCCTTCTCCACATGTGGAGATAATTTGTCCTCCCTCTCTCATTGTCAAACATGGATGTATTGGTGAACTTTTATCTATACTTTATTTCCCATACTCTTTATGGATATTCTCCTCAATATCTATAGACTCAACTAACTCATCATTAGGAGGAATTCTCTCCTTCCTTTCCCCATGTCCTTTGTCAAGTTCACTAATTATGATTGGCTTGTCCTGCAAGCTTCTCAGAAAAACATGGTGTTGTTTCTCACCATATGTACTTGACTACTTGGATCCTTCATAGGTTCTATTATGAAAACCGATGAACTGAACTATGGATGAATCTCCATGATCTTCCCTTTTGCCTCCTTATCACCTAGACGTGAATGGTTATAGGCCCAAAGTCCCTTGCAAATAAATCATAGTCTTCTCCTCCTTAGTTCATTCTTGCTGCAAATTTTGTTCTTTCTTCCTCCATCAATCCGTATCAACTCCTTCCTAGTCAACACCCTTGTGAGCAATTTTATGTTTCTCCTAACCAACTTCTCGACTAGATCATAGGCAACTGGTGATTCTTGTGGTTCCTTCCTCCAAATAAACAACAATTTGGACCTTAGTATCTTGTTGATTTCAGCATCGCCTTCTAAGAATAGAGACATAATATTTTGCACGCTTGTTTTGACACAGTCTGAATGAGTTGATGTAATACTAGTGTAAAAGTTTTGGAGCAAATGAAAGATCAATTCATCACATCCAAAATTCAACATGACTTTGCCAAAGCTGAATTCTACCATGAGTTTTAAAATTATGCACTGCTTTTGAAAGGTAGGAAGCATGATCTTATTCAATCCATGAAGGGCTTCTACTATGAGTTGTAGTATATCTCTCATGAGATCATTGTTATAGGGCAGTAGTGGCGATGTCACATCTATGACCCTACTGAGACAAGAAGCAACTGTGAGCCTAACCTCTTCACAAGGGTGTTCCCAATGTTTGGGTTGTACCAATGCAAGAACGGATGGGTTGACAGCCCAACTGAGTTTCTTCCATTCTAGTTGCCCTACCTTAGACAAAGATGTGTCTAATTCCTCCAACTTATGAAGATCTATGTGTCGCTTTGTTTGTTGCAATTAAGATCCAAGTGCGAAGAGCTTATCCCCTCTTCATTGTCCCCCACTTGCTTCCCATGGGTGCTTCTTTTGAAAAATAACATACACTACTATTTTGACCGTCATTTTGGTCTAAGAAGGCATTCCTGCAAAAAGGGCCATATATTCTCACAAGTTCATCAAGAAGTTTTTTGGTGTTTTGCAAAGTCTCTTCAAGATGATTCATCTTCTCACATACCAAAGCATAGGAATATGAATTCTTCAAACATCTAATTAATAAATTAAAACCCTTCTTCTTCTCTTCTTTTCCTTTCTCTTTTTTTGTTTTTTTGTTTTGAATACCTTTCTTTTATAGGGCAGTAATGAATCCATCACATATATATTTTCTTGGTTGTGCACAAACACATATCTTTGCCTAGTGTGCCCTCTGAATAACGCTCTGGATAAAAATCATCATACACATGTATTTACATATTTTAAATACAAGTTGACCACATAGGGCACACGCAGTGCCTTCTCACAACATTTATGCATAAAAAAAATTGTGATTCATTATCAAAAATTTGCCTTAAATCAAGGCCACACATTTCTGATTCCAAGAACTGAACTTCTTTAAGTAGATCTTCTCATTATTTTCAAAATAAAAAGTCAATCTAATCTTTTGTCTTCACAATACCATGCTCAATGCATGTAGACCAGGTGTAGGTGCTAAAATTTTTCTCCCTCTTGTTTGCAAACATAAACTGATGACTTCTTTCCTTCAACGACTTAACATATTTACATTTATTGTGACATATCTCCTTCCCGTTTTAGCGCCCTCTGACATTCGGTGAACATTGCACATAAATCCTCGTGTCCTTTTCAGACCTTTATCTTTGCGGGTGTTCTTTTACGATTAGCAATGTTGGGGCGTTGTCCCTGCATCCTTATAACTACTCCACATGATATGTAATGGCCTTAATCAATTATGGTGCTCAAGTTGCATGGAATTCGACCTTCACCCTTGGACCGTCTTTGCGACTGTTGTGACGCTTCACAACATTTATGAGTTCACATATTGAATTTTGGCTATATGTATCGCACTCAACCCTCGATCACTTGTGTGAATGGTTAATGACACCTCAACTGTGTGAAGGGTTTATGATACCTGCAAATTACACTCACACCTCGAATCTCCAGAGTTTCATAACAAGAGATGGATCTCAGTCTGTTGGGTATTTTTGCAATGGGAAAATACCAAAACCAAACAAACAAACAAACACCACAGAGTCAATGCTCTGTTTCATTTCTTCCAGGACCTTTGCACAGGGAAGCTATTAAAAACAAATATACTCATAACAGTCCATTACACAGTCATAAAAACATTCCTATTGCTTAAAATATATGCCTGATACACATTCATCCTCTTTGCTGAGAGGGATTTACCAAAAACAACATTCAACCAAAACTCTGTTTTCACCTGAGAATTTACTGAGCTTGGTTTACTGCTGTAAAACCCCTTTTTACATTTACTGGTGTAAAACTATTTTTACACATATTGTTGTAAAAATATTTTACACATACTACTATAAAACAAACTTTTACATATGTAGTTCCAAAAAAAACATTATGTGCCTGCTCATTACAAAAAAAAAACTTGAGCACACAAAATATTACATGCTCTATTCTAATCATTCCTTCGTCTTCGCACTGTTGTGCGATCCACACAAACAAAGTCAACCTCTTCAAAAAAAATCTCCCTAGCTTCTTCTACGCACTGCTGTGTGATTCATTTCACATTTTTTAAATCTTCACCTTCGTTCTTTCATTGCCTTCACACTCGTACTACTGTGCTCCCCTGTTTTTTTCTTCTTCGCTGCTGTGAGTTGTCCCTTTTCATTCAACCATCACGCTGCTGTGTATAAAGGTTTTATTCGTGCTCTGCTACGCTGCAATACTTCCTCCTCATGACAAAAAAAAAGAACATTACTTTTGTTTTTATTTGTCCCATGAAAACAAGCAACTCCCATGCATTAAAGTGAATGAAAATATCTTCACCAACATTTACCAACCAGCGTAAATTACATTAATGGTTTCACTAGAAAAATTGTCCGGCAATAATAATAAAAACTTTCTCTTCACGTTAATTATTTATGGAACGATGGTACTTCAGCATGGAAATAAATTAATTTTCTCATACCGCCTAGAGCTCCTCCCAATAATTAATAAAAAATTTATGTGCCCCGCTGCCATAGCCATAGATATGCTCCTTATTGATCAAACGGTGGATAGTCATCCTTGCAATCGGATGGTTGACGGCGATATCAGGAGGCCCTTTGCTGCAGGACTTTAGCACCCGATAAATTGCGTCGGCGGATGTCAGGCGAGAGACACGTGCCGCCACCATATCGTAACGAAGTCGATCACCGGGATATTCCTTCGCCGTAAAGCTGGTGCGAAAAGTTTCGGGCGGCCGGAAAACTCTGCGCTCACTGAGTTGGCATCCATCGCTGCCCACGTCTGCCTGTAACCTGCAACTTGCAGTTGGAATTATAATTCCAACACTCCCCTTTAATTTGAATTGCTGGGCATTCAATGTTACCCAAACACTTCCTCACATAGAGGGATTCACCAAATGGTTATGATGCAGTTCCACAAACAACAAAATAGTCTTCCTCTTAATAGAGGGATTAACCTGAAACTGTGCTTAAGAGCACTTTCCTCATGACAGAGGGATTCACCATAACAATACGCTGAAGAACACCTTCCTCTTGACAGAGGGATTCACCTGTGACTATGCTGAAAAACATCATCCTCTTGATAGAGGGATTTACCATGTGTATGCTAAAAAGCATCTTCCTCTTGACAGAGGGATTTACCATGCCACTGTGCTGAAAAGCACCTTCCTCTTTAACAGAGGGATTCACTAAGAACTTCACTTCTTCTCACGGAGG
>APFE031556741.1:0-18977 GCA_000404065.3 Pinus taeda
AAACTCAGAGAGGGACGTCCGCCTGCCAACGTGGGCTTACTACAGGCAATTTATTAATAAAAGAATGAAAATTTACATAAGCTTCTCTCATGCACGGTTAACCTACAAATGACCCTCCATGCGCTTTAAATAGAATTCATGGACCAATCGGGTGTCAAGCACGGATCAAGTGTCGGTAATACCGAGGAGAGAATGAACCGTCGGATCACTACATATCGTGACCGTCGGATTGTAAGTTACAAAATGTACAACGGTAAAGAAACACACTTTACCTAACTCTATACCTAACTCTATACTAGAACAAGTTGAACTTAACTATTTCCTATGTGTCGGAATATCCTAACAGCCAAGAAGAACAGTTTGTAAGTATTTTTGTTGTTAACATGGTAAGTGTGTTTCAGAGTTTATTGGTGAATTTATAAATTGGGTATTTAAATGTTGTGATTTGGAATAAGAGTGCACATATGGACATTTGATGATAATTCAATGAACTTGAGTAAGATCGAAGATTATGAGGAAAATTGAAATTGAACTTTCAATCCTGATATACAGCTCTGCATATAAGTTATTAATCTCGGCATGATAATTGTTAAATTATGTTGGTCGAATGAATGGTTGTTTTAATATCGATCTGTAGTTTATTGGCAGCAACGAAAGGAAGAGAACGCCAATGAATATGAAGTCATGAGCTTCATAAGAAACCTAGAAGGTTCGAGTTTAAAGAGCTGCGCTTTTAATAGAAAATGAATGTGTTTTGATTCTACTACATGTATGAGTCACGTTGGTATGGACAGCGTTGAATCAATTTACTAGCATGGTAGAAAAGCAGTGGAACGCTTTTTGTATCGATGTGATCAATTCATAGTTATTGAGTGACAGGTTCTGCATGCAAGGCTTTTTGTATCTATTTGATTGATTCCATTTACAGTTATTAAGTGACAGGTTCTGCGTACAAGAGGACGATGTAACGAAACTTGGAGAGTCGACTTTATGGAAGGCGCTGAGCTGGTTTGAATATGTGTGAACAGTTATTTTTAAATGCAAATCCAACTGGTTTATTAACTACGCGATGATGTATAATGATTCCAGCTGACATCATATGGGTCGTAGCTGTGACCTGCGCGCAGAGGAGTTTGTAACTGTTAAATGCGGCAGAGCGTTGAATGGATTGAGGAGGCAATGACGCTTGGTGGTGGAGTGATAATTGAATACGTGGATCTCCTTATGGTAGATGCGGGTTCTGGTATGTCAAATCGTGGATAAATTGCAGAAATAGCTAGCGTTATGATATCCAAGACTGCGTTTTATATGTTTTAATGTTTATTAAGTTGCAGGTGGAAATCGATTGGTGGGAGAATCGTGAGTGGTAAGGTGAATTCACAGTAATTTTGATCAGATGTTGAAAGAGAGAGTTGAGTTAATCTGTGGTTTTAATGAGTAGTGTTTTAAAAAATAATATAGAACGCACAGTGAATATGAATTATAGAGCTTCATAAGGGAGCAAAGGTTTTTTTGTTGGAATCTGTTCAGAATTTGATTGAGTTTGCGTGTAGGAAATCGTGCAGGAATTCACACAGTTTATTGGAAGCGTTGAAATGAATTTGATTCCAAAACGAAATGGAGTCAATCCTTAGTGTGGAGAGAATCCATTGTATCAATGAATGATAAAATAAGAGTTGTATAAGGTGCTTTGGTGAATGATGAATCTAATTCAATAATTGAAGGGCAATGTATGTTTAATTTCATTCATTGAATATTAGAGTGGAAACTTGTGAGTGGATTCTAAATCCTATATTTTGAAAAGGTGATTGCTGAATGTATGGTTTCATATCATGATCAGGCATGGTTCCCTTCATAAAGGAACCTTAGTGTGAAAGAGTTTGGCTTTTAAAATAGCTTCCATTTATGTGATGATTTTATGATTGAAAAGCTTCCGCATGAAAATGATAAAGATGAAATTACTAGAAATTGAAATATAAGCTTCCGCATATTAATTAAGATTGTTAGTGGGTGAAAATTGTCTTAATATGGAGTTTTATTGGATAGTTATGATGATGCATTTGTATATTCATAGAATAGGAAAGATTCTAGGGTTTGCAGGCCCTGCCTACATCACTCTGTGAGATAAGGCACATACCTCAATAACTCTAAGGACTTTCTAGTGTATTCATCATTTGTCATGGAACCCATCTTTAACTCATAATATTATTTTGCCATGTCATCAAAGTATCTCTCTGGTGAGTACTTCTTCTTGAATAACCGCTCAAAATCACTCCAAGTCAATTCCTTGTCATGAATACATCTGACATTCTTCACATCTTCCCACTAAATGTCTTTTTTACCTTTGAGACTAAAAGTAGACACTCTAGCTTTAATGTTCCCTTCATCAAATGTTTGTGGCTTTTCTTCATCTCTCCACAAAATGTTTGTGGCTTTCTTTCTTAAAGTCATCCGAAAAATATCCCTTGTCACTCCTCCTCTAAAGATGATAACGATGACGATCATGATGCCTATTTGAATTAGAACTAGAATAATCTATCCCCTCTCTTATCTGGAGTGTCCAACAATCTGCCATCTCTGGCTATGTCATCTCTATCTGACCTGTGACCACCATGTGTCCATATCACTGCAAATATGAAAAACTCTGAAGTATCATTTCATTTACCTTTGCTTGTTTATTGTGTTCCTGCATGATTCTATCATTATCTGCCTTACAACTCCTTATTCCATCCCTTAAGCTTCTCGGTGTAACTACCAAATCGAAAGAGTTACCAACACCATACTACTCTTTGGATTCATACGGAGAGTCTTTGTAGTCAACCATCTTGCTAGCCATTTGATATTTCTTCCTGCAAGGTATATCATGTCATCTAAACCAAATCACAATAAACCAACGTACCTTAGCATTGCTTGAGGAGGATACCTTGTGTGCAAGGTCAACAAATCATCATGATACATGTATAACATAATCATGACAGCATATAAGAACATAACATCTAAGCATATACCCATGCAACCGTCATTCTAGCTAGGGTCCATTCATCAATGCATGACCTTAACAACAACACATACTATAACCTCATGCATGAAAACAACCACTACATCACTGTACACTTGACCACATGCAAACATGAACATGCATAAACAATACGTAATCAATTACACAATGCCTAAACACGTATGATCAAGCATGAATTAACAATACTTGAAACCAAACCTACCAAAATGATACATGCAACCAAATATGCAAGAATGTAACCAAGCATACACCAACGATACATGTAAGTGACATAAATCAACATGTAACGAATCATACACTCACAACGATGCATCCCACAGTAAAACTCATCAACTCTACATGATGAAATCACTACCACCATGAACAACATCATGCAAATGAAACAAGCACATGGAATGAAAGTGTGAGAGACACACATGCAACTGACATGCATGCATGACCAGCACATAGCCCATCCAATCTGAGGGGTGAATAATGCTCTGATACCACTCTATAACACCCTCCTCCCATATCTACCTAAGAAACCGGCAAGCCGGGGTAAGCATGCAACGAGAGGCCACTATGATATGATTTTACCTCCTAAGTCACGTTAAGCAAGTGGAACCGATGGAAGAACACCATACAAACATTCAACATCAGCTTCAGGACCCCTTGGAACCAATCTGACACTTTAGACAACTTTCCCTTGGGTCCCACTAAGCTTTTGGACAACTTAAGCCTTAGTTTCTCTCATGATATAGGCATGACAACATCTTGAAACCTAGAGTCTCTCTCACAAGCTTGTCTGCTAGCGTCCAAAGACTCATTTAGTCAGTGATATGCCAGCGCCCTCGGGATTTGAGCCACTATTTTAGGCCTAGAGCCCAGGTCACTACCCAAAATTAAACCATCTCTTCAAAATAGTAAAATAACATGGAAATGATAGTACTAAATAAAATACTTGTTTAAGACCTTGACTGGACCCCTACTAGCCATGACAAGAATTTTGTACACTTGTTTAATACCTTGTAAACTATAAGTGTAAATAACATTTTTGAGCATAGGGGTATCATAGTTAGTTGAGAATCACTAAGAACCATTGATGCCTCAACAAATCAGTTTTCATTCCATCCATTAGGTCATAGATACATTGATCATTCAATTACAAGTAAAAACATGATGAAATCCATACATAGTTGTTGTCATAAAACACATACATAACCAACATAATAAGAACAAAAATGCTCATGAAAGTAAAACCATATAAACAACATATAATCCATCAAAATGCTCATAGAAATACAAGGAGAAATAAGCTTTCATTAATGATGCAAAATACAATTTCGGGATGGGACTTCCACATTCCACCCGACCATAGAATAGCTGAGCCAAATCTCTCTTCAACCATTCACCCCCATGCCATATTCCAAGCATGAATGTGGTATATCATAGAACACATCAATCAAAAATCATTTAGGGCTTCCATAGGTCATCCAACTCAACCCATCAAATAGTGATTCCACCTCACAGTCATAGATCACAAAATTGTCATTAGATTAGTCTCCATCCAAGCCTTCTAGGGCTTCCAGAGCATTTTTTCCAGCCAAGGCTTCCAAGATTAGTAACTCAACCCACAGTTGTCACTAGGCTTCCAGAGCAGTTGTCAAACCAAGGCTTCCAGGACTACTAAAGCAAGCCACCAAGGGCTTCTAGAGTGTTTTACCAACCAAGGCTTCCAGGACTAGTAACTCAACCCAAGTTGTTACAGGGCTTCCATAGATTTGTCCAACTAGGGCTTCCAGGAACTAATAACTCAACCCAAACTAAGGAAACATCAAAACCAACCAAAAAAAACAATGAAAGTAAAGCCACAATCGCCATGGCTATCCAAGAAATGGCAAGGCTAGGCAATCCAATGTCAATCCAGACAATCCTCCATGCCAATGACATATCATGACCAAGTATCCACATGCATATTCAATGCATGCCAAAACTAGTGAAGAAATCATACATGTTGTTAGTGTCAGTGTCTTCACACTACAATCAGTGATCAAAATTACTCTTTTGCAATTCATACTAGGAGTCCCATTCTGATGAGGTTGCATTCCATTAAGTCATGGATCTACTGATGGTAGGGTTCATTTCAGTTTTTCCCTCATGATATGTACTTGTTGACCACCTTTCATACCTTTCAGTCAATTGTTTTTGCTCATTTTCAGTGTATTTCATTAATTACATAGGGTTTTGGTCTCATTAGGTCTAGGGTTTCCTCCATGGTGAGATTTCAGTTATTATTGCTAATAATGGTCAGCAAAGACATGAGGAGGTTAATAATCATCAGAAAAGTCAAAATTTGTTAATTTGTAAGCTTAATGAAGTTCTCACCTCAAAACTAGTTTTGAGGTGAAAACAGAGCATTTGTATTTCATATTTAAATTTGATATAATTTTATCATTCTCATATGTAATAAATGGTTCCTTGCTTCTCCTGGTCACCCGGTGATATTGCCAAGTACCTGCCACTACAAAAGTCAAAGAATTTGAGCATCAGTCCACCTATCAAAACAAAAGAGATACAAGCACTAAAACCCTAAATTCCTCTCCTATTGAGCTAGGGTTGGCTATGGGAGCAGAGATATATGAGAAGAAGAGGCATGAGAGATATCAGAAGGAATGAGCCCATCTCATATCATCAAACATCAGGTCTCCATCATTTGTCGAGAAGTCATTCCAAGGAACAAGCCATTCATCATACATAAGGGACAGTTTTTCTTCAAACTGTGTTTCTGAGAAATAAAAGATGAATTTGACAAAAGTGAGAGAGTTTGTTTTTCCATCATTGACTCAAGAATAAAATCCTCTTTTAGTTTTTACACAGGTTTCATGGCTTGAGAGAAATGTCAAAAATACAAGTTCCCTTAGGAGAGTTAATGCACCTATGGAGTGACCTTGGTAAATCAAGATTTCTCCTAGCTTGGTTCGAAAAATTACTTTCTTGATGAGTAAAATGATAACTAGACACAGATATATTTCCAATGAGCTATCATGAGCTCAATTTGGAGTTGAGGAAGACCTCCAAAAGTTGACTGCAACAACACTCTTCATTTAGGCAACCTCATTTTGCACATTTTGACCAGTCTTGGAAGATTGGACTTTTGATAGGGAAAATGAACTCAAAATTGGAAAATTAAAGATGTTCTGGAATGTAGACTCGATAAGCTTTCCAACAAGATATCACACGCCAAATTTTAATTCTGGGAAGGCCTCCAAAAGTGGTCTGCAAAAGGCACTGCGCACCTGGCAGCCGGCGTTGTGCATAGAAAAGGCGTTGCGCACAGAAAACGCGTTGCGCACCTGGGAGTTTCTGGCACTGGAAAAGTACACTAGTGTTGTGCATAGAAAAGGCATTTTTCACCTATGTGAGGGCAATGCACACCTATCAAACACTTCCAAATCGCTCCAAATCACTTCAAACTGCCTCAAATCTCCAAGTTCATCCTCTTTACAAGTAAGTGCATTGATCCTCCTTGTCGCAAACTGTTCTTGCATGAAATCTTGTTGGTCTTTTGCCCATAAAAAAAAAACCCTAGTGTTCACTGTTCGCCATAACTATCAAGGTTCATATATTCACTGTTCATCCAGGTTCACTCATTCATCTTTGCTACTGGTTCCTAAAATCTGATACCCTACATACAAAACCCTACTCACTCCCTAAATCCCCAAACCCTTCACTCCCTAGATCCCATTCACACTCCCATTCAATCTCACTTACTCATCCTAAAATATCTTCATACTCATCTTTCATCCATCCACCCTATCTCATCATCACCACAAGTGTTCAAAAACAATGAAAAAGGCCAAGTGACTAGGCAGCAAAGAGGCAAGGCTAGAAGACAAAAGGCAAAGGAAATTGAGAGTCCTCAGGAGATTTTTCTTGAGCAAGTTAACATAGACCTAGAGAAGTTGATTGAGAGGTCCAACATAAACAAAAATATGCTTCACCACATGGCCTATCACTACATGACCCAGAACAAAATCTGCAATATAAGGATGAGGAAGCTAAAGGCAAGGTTGAGGAAAGCTTTGAGAAGCAAAAAGGAGCATGAAAAGCTAAAGATCTTAGCTGAGGCCTCACTATCCCATAAAAGAAACTAATGAAGGATCCTTGTGCCAAATCTGGCTGAGTTTTGGTGAAATTTTGTCATTTTGAAATTTTCAACACAAGAAATTGCAATAAGTGCGCGGCACCACCGGGGCTATGCTTTTGACTGGGGCACTTTTTGGAAGAAATGCTTGCATATTTGGATTCATCATAAAAAAATAAGAAATCCCAAAATGTTTTCGCAAATTTGGAGCAAATATAGGTCACCTAAAGGTCAAAAAACCATCAAATAATGCCCTCTCTGCCACTTTTTGGACACACAGGAAGCAGCCTTGGTAGATTCCATGTTTGAGGGGGGAAATGACCTCCAAATGCAAATATTCAAGATGTTCCAAAAACTAGACATGAATACCTTTCCATCAAGCTATCTTGGGCTCAATTTGGTCAAGGGGAAGGCCTCCAAAACTAAGTCTAAAAAGGCACTGCGCATAGGAACAGTGGTGCTGTGCATAGGATGAATTTGGCTAGTTTTGCTTAAAACATCAAAATTTCGCCTCGTTTTTCTACAAGTTGACTTTTTCTTTCATCTTGGATGAATTTATGAATGAAAATGATGTAATGTTATGTAAATATAATTGTAAAATGACTCTAGAGGTTAGATACATAATTTTGAGGTGGTTAGGGAGTAAATGAATCAGTTGCCATGGTTTTAGAGGCAAGTTGTTCCACTGCCTGTATTCCTGTTCTTAATTTAGATATGGTTGAAACCACCCATCTTCTCATGTATTCGACCCTTGATGGCTAGAATAGGTGGTTTGATTCCTATATTATGTAATTTCTTAGTCATTTGTAAAGGTTGGACTCTTGTGGATGCTTTGAGCTACATTGTAAATCTCTACAATAGTTTGGCAAGGAAATAAACCAGGATTTGCAACTTTTTTTGTGGGATTCTTGTGGTAATGTGTTTTAGCATTGTTTCTCCTTCTGTTATTAGTTTTTATCATGTTTTATGTGTTCCAAAATCTAATTCATTCTTGTAAACTAAATGAAATCAAGATAAATAGGTAGAATACATTGGTGACAGTGCTCTGCCTTGGGAATACATTTAGTTTTTTATGTTTTCAGCTATTTGAAGATGATACATGATCTCTGCATGCCTTCCTCAGCCCCTCATCAGTCTTAGACCTACCATCTCACTCAATTCCAAGTGCCAAAACACCTACCTACCATGCCCCACAGAAACAGCCTGCAATTCTGGCTTGAGTTCCCGAACCCAAAGCTGCCTACTCCATTTGATCCAACAAAAAAACCTTCAAAATCAACCAAAAACCCTAGAGCTACTATAACTAGCCTAAAATCCATATTCAATTCAGTCATCTCAACTGAGATTGACAATGAGACAGCCCTCTCCCGACCTGGTAGGGCTAGCTACCAAGTTAAGCTTGGTTTGTGGTTATCCTAAGATTGCCTCCCTTCAGCCTAAGGTCGATCTAGGCTCTAACACATGCAACTCGGTACCTACAATAAAATCTAATGTAGTTTCTAATATTGATGCCCTCTTGCGCTTTCTTGCTCTTCCTTTGCCTTCTTGCTCCAAGAATCCAAGTATGCCACACCCACCAAGAGTGCTCCAAGAAACTCTAAGTCTCCAAGAATTAGAGAGAGAGAGAGAGAGAATAGTGAGAGAGCTCCAAAAATGAACTGACAAAAGGCTACCAATTGATCCTCAGAAGCCTTTTTATGAATGAGGCCTCTATTTACTTCATTTTCCATTATTTTCCTTCATTTTACTCCTCACATGTAACCTGTGACCTTTCACCTCCCTTTTCTCCTAATTTCCATTATTTTCATAAATAAATGTGCCAAAAATGTCATTTTTCCTTTCCAAATCTTTAACCATTTCCTTGCCAATTTCCTTAGCCATAATCAATCACAAGTGATCCCCATCACTAGGATTTTGCCCAACATTCAACTTGGAATAAGTGTCCCATCATCCCTGATTATTATTTTGCCTTCCTTTACTTTTATTACATGGAATTTTCATTAGGGTTGTTACAGGTGTAAAGCCATTTCAACAGAAGTTAATAAAATTTCATCCTACGTTTGAACCACTCATTTAGAAATAACTAAAAATTGTTGGATGCCTAAATCATATTCAAAGTTCATCATTCTACTTAGGTTTCTAATTTGGTTCCCGTAAGAAATAAGTATAGAGAAATATACTTAGGTGTTGATTTCCACAACTTGAACTAGGCTTCAGATAAAGACAACTATCTTTTGCCATCTATGGAGCAGATACTTCAAATGGTTGATGAGCCTCGGTATTGCAACAAGAATGCTGCAACTACCAAGGCTATCGACTTTAATTATCAACCCGAGGTTCATACAAACTTAAAAGGTGTCGAAACTATATGTGCAGCATGCAATGTGTCCTTCCCTTGTTGTCATGATGTAATGGAGTGCATGTACTGAAGTCAAATCCTAAACTAATTCCAAAAAAGGAAATGTTCGAAATGGAACCTTAACCTATTACAAGAAGGAAAGTACAAGGAAAGAGATGGAAATTCAATAATAAATCACACCATTTCTTAATTAACTTCCAAGAAACTATGCTTTGCAACAATGCTAAATTATCATCAACCAAATGCTACTATATAAGCATGGAAGTGAGAAGCATCAAACATCACTAATGTGCAAGTAAAGGGACTGAAATAAATTTGTTTTCGTCTTTTTGTCTTTTCATGCAAAATCAAGTATGCAAACTAATTTCCTTTGGTGATGTGGCAGGTGAATTAAGGATGTTAGAGGTTGGATGGAAGGGTTAGGATATGGTTGGATGGTGTGGGAGACCCTCGGGAGGCTTTTGGTTTTCTCTCAATTTGGCCTCAAAATAGGCCATTTCAGGAAAACCTACAGGATGATCCTATAGGAATTACAGTGAACCTACAGGATACAGCAGAGAGAAAAATGTGAGGTGTTGGAGCTCATGGGAGGCCTAGAAAAGGTGTGTGCTGGGTGGAATGGAGTGGGAAAATGCCTAGGATCACTTAGAAATCAAAGCCAAAGTTGGGAGATGGATGGATTTGCTCAAGAAGCTTGGAGAAGTTTCCTTGTGAAATAATGAAATTGGTGAGGGTTTAATGACCAAGAAAATCAAATCCAAATTGTATGGGACAAATTTTATTATTAACTATGATGTATTAGGTTCCCACTCCAAGTGGAATCACTCAAAAATATCTCTGTTAACCGATGCTAAAAGAATAAAAAACATTACTAGCTGAAAATATAGGAATTCAAGAACTAGTGAGCTAGTAAATCTAAAAAATGCCTAAACAAATAAAGTGCAAATTCAATGGGGTGATTTTTCTTATGAACTAGAATTTTTTTTTGATCTAATGCAAGTGGAATCAAGTCAATTGAAGCTTGTTAGCATGCTCTAAAAAATAACAGCAGTTTATTGTTATTTGCTAAAAGGGAGGTTTAGCAATCTAGATTTGGGAATAAGAAGACTAATCCAAGCATCTCAATGATTACTATGAACTTCCAAAGATTTTCCAAGGATGAAATAGTTATTGTGATCCTACAAAAGAACTTACATCAATCATTTAATTCAATCCTACAACAAGAAATCATTAATACTAAATGCAAAAATAAAAACAAGAGATGCACGTGAATAAGCAATGAAAAGAGGGAAATAAAATGATACAAAAGGGCTCTGAGGTTCATGGGATGGCCAAGCCTAAGGAAACTCAGAGACCTATGGAGGAGAAGAATATTTAGAAGCTGAACATGACACCAATCTTCATTATTTTCATCAGTAGAATTACATCCCTGCAAGAAAATACAATGGAGTTGCAAGAATAGAAGCTCTCTCCACCAATAACACTAATGAAAATCTCCCCTAGAGGCAAATTCGAATTGGGACTTACAAAAAATAATTAGGAATCATTCCCCATGAATGGAGGAAGCTTTCCCCACCAAAATCCCTTGATTAGTGGATCTAGTTCCCAATACTATGAATTTGTATTAAATGGCAGAGAACACATTCCTAGAATTCCTCAATCATTCCCTAGAGGAAAATTCGACTTGGTACTTATACAAAATGATTAAGAATCATTCCCCATGGATGGAGGAATATTTCCCCACTGAAATCCCTTGATTAGTGGATCTTCTCCCTTGATTGGTAGATCTGCTCCCTTGATTAGTGGAACACATTCCTAGATTTTCTCAATCACTGGAGTTCTACAATTTGTTCCATAATTCCATAATATATTGTTGGCTTATTATTTATTATTGACCCTCCAATAGTAGGGAACAAGTCCCTAAATTATCTCCTCCTCCAACTCTTCATAATGTGCCCTACATTCTCATAATATTCCACAAAAAATAAATAATATTAGGCACAAATATTCAATTATTCATAAACCTTCCTAATGAATATATTAAAGTTAAAAATAAATTATCTAAAGCAAAAAGATAGGTTTAATGTGCTGAAGGATGGTCATATGTCTTAATTTATGTTTTAAATTAGAGGCATGGGCCTTAATTTATGTCTAATTTAGAGGCCCATCATACCCCCTGCTGAAAGTGTTTCTCATCCTCTGAGCAACTTAGTGACCTCATTGTGCCTCGTCCATGGCCCTAGTGGCCTCTATCTTGTGCATTAAGAATCTTGGCTGTAAGCTCTGCAAGGACAAGCCCAAAAACATATTTGTTTAAATAAAAATCATTGTTTCTTGAGACCATTAGCTTGCTTTCTTGCCCTTATTCAAGATGATTTCTTGAATATTTTATTAGTTTGGCAAGGTCTTCCACACCCTTATTAACCATTTTCTACCTTGTTCGGCCATTTAGACACCTCCTGTGGGATTTCTGGGGTCACTATAATTCCTACATGATCATCCTGTATAAAACGCAGTCCCTTTGTAAACAAAAGTAAAGGAGTGGAAAAAATGACAGAAATAGTGGAAGAATGAATGGTAATGAGTGGTAAAATAAAAATGTAAGTGATTGGGGTCTCTTTGTGATCCACCTTTGCTCGTTGACCGTCCTTCTTGCTGCCCTGCAAATGGAAATTTCATGAAAATGGAGAGGATGCTCTCTTTTTTTTTTCCAAGAATGAAATGGGATGGATGAATGATGAATATATAGTGAATATGAAGTGGATGGAGGAATTGGAGTGTTGTGGTCACCTTGGCCTTTGCAAAAATTTCTTCTTTTAATTGTTGTCTTCATTCCTTGAAATCATCACCCATCATAATTTGACTTTTCAACATTGCATGAGTGAAGGAGTGAGCTGCAATCAACTAGTTGAAGGTGGATGAGACTACTGACCCATCCTTAGCTTAATAAACCTCATCTCTTATGCATTGACAAAAAATTTCTAACTATAGTATGCTTAAGAGAAGAGGTTAAGAATATTTCATACCTATACCTATCTGATAGTTGTTGGAGAGACATGCATGCTACTGTTGAGTTGATGTTGATGTGCAGCTATTGGATGGTGATGTTGATGATCCTGATGATGCTGCTAAGCTCTAGAGGAGATTCTTTGACCTCTGGATCTCCTTTAAAACTGCTCACTTCCAATCTTATAGGTGTTGTTCTATATCATGTAGGTTTACAGGACAACAACTTGTTTTGTCCATATCTCTCAAATGGTTGACTGGATTGAGATGAAACTTTTTGCGCATGTTGCCATCATCATTATGCAAAAAAAAATTGGTTAATGGATGAATGGATCTCGAGAAAAACAAAAAATGTCTAAAGGTGATGGAGGTTGATTTCTTCGAAATCGTGCACTGGAATTTTCTGAAATTGCTTGGGCATGTTACCATCATCCATATGCATCGCCCCATGAAATAAATTTTTAAATGGATGCATGGATATTGAGAAAATGCAAAAATGGATGAAGGTGATGGAGGCCAATTTCTTGGAAACCATGCACTGGAATTTGCTAAAATTGCTTGAGCATTTTATCATCATCCATATGCATATCCCGCTTAAACAACTTGGCAAATGGATGCACGGTTTTCATGTTATTGCGAAAACAAATTCCTTCTTTATGTATTTTTGTATCTTGTAGTAAAACAGAGCATCCTGTAGTTTGTTAAGATAGCAAGAAGAATGAGTTGTAGAAGCTTGAGAATGATGGGTGGATGGTGAAAATAGATGAGGGTGATGGATTGGCATGTCCTTGGCCTTATTGGAGCATTTGAGCGAAGTAGGAGAAAGTCAAAATTTGACTTTTGTTTACTAGGCTTGACCAATTTTCCTTTTGGTACCAACTTGTTCTTGTTGCTTGCAAATGTTGGAGAGTACATGCATGCATGGAGCAAGGATTCCTTTTTTTTTTCCTCTAGGCTTACTAGCCGCCTCAATGAGGTTTTCAACTAGTAGGTTTTCCTAGGTGCCTGAAAGGAGGTTTTCACCTAGGATCTTCTTTCTTCCTCTTTTTTTCTTTTTTCCCAACCCATTGACTACCTCATGGAGGTTTTCAATCAATGAACCAATTTGAGGCACCTCAAACGAGGTTTTCACCTGAGATTTTTTTTTTCTCTTTTTTTTTTTTATTTTTTTTTCCTTCTACCCTACCCCATTTGAAAAATAAAATCACTTTCAAGTATAAGAATACTTCCAATGGAGCCATGTGCACATCAAGATGACAGAAAAAATGATGTGGAGGCTTGAAATGTATGCTTTGACATGTACCTGGATTTCAGAGTCCAAATAGTTTGACTTTGAAAGGATCAAGCATAGTTGAGGAAGAGAGTGATGCTGCAACTTAGTGACTGCCTGGAACCATATTTCAATATAGTTGTGATGCCCCTGGTCCACTTGCTAATTTGGATCATCTTGGATGTCTTCATCTTCCATGACCTTCAAATATTCCACTTTTTTTTTATTGTTCTCTTGAACACATGGAGGATTTGATGGTAACCATGAGGGAGGTTTCTCGATCTCTGATTTTGTTATCTGCTCTTCATCAAATGAAAGCCATGATCCTTTGGTGTTCTCATTTGAATCTTCTTCTTCAGGATGTGTTCCTTCAATGATATCAAGATAATCTCTTTCTTGCAATACTCTTCCTAAGCTATGGTGAATACCATCGATCTCAAGAGATGTTTGGAAGTGTTGTACCTCAACATTGTAAGTGGGCTGAGCTACTTCAATGTGGGTTTGGAAATGGTGGTACAGGTAGTTGAGTGGGAGTGGATATTTGAGATGGATGTGGTTGGGATTGTGGTTGTGGTGGAGATGAATGGTAGGGATAACATGGAGTCGAGTATGGAGAATATTGAGGAAAATATTGAGGATAGTGTGGATGGCTCCCATAAGTTCCTTGCCAACCTTGTTGCCAAAATTGGTTTTGGGGTTGAGATGGTCAATTTTACCAAGGAAAAGGTGTGTTCCAATTACTTTGAGGTGGATATGCATAACCTTGAAATTTTGAATTAGGCTCTTGCATCATATCAAGCTAAATAGGATGTCACGGTCCTCTTGGAGCTACATAACATTGTTGCATTGATAATTGACTTGCCCCATTGTTCTCTTGGTGAACTTCCTTCAACCTTGGTAATGATGGACAATGTTTAACATCATGTGATTCTGCAACACTAATATCAACATTTTCTTTTCCTTCATCTTGAGTTCTTAACATTTCTACTTGTTTTATTAGATTGCTAATAATTTATGTTTTAAAATCATCAAACAAATTTCCAAGTTTAGCTTGAATTACTGACCTTGATGTTGATTTACCTACTCTTGCTTTTCCTCTTGACATGTGTTTGCATGTTTCACAAATTTCTTCAAATGATAATTGGTATACATCACCTCTACTCATGAGATCAAGGAGATCAATCCACTCATCCCTAATTGTTCTAAGTAAAAGGGTTTTTAGTGTGTTAGATCCTAAATGATGTAGCTTTCCCCTCCTAACATTATACATGAACCTCTCTATTAGATCCTAAAGACTCTCATATTCTCCTTGATTCATTCTAAAAATTTCTTCTTTAAGATCATGATATTTATATTTTTCTATAAATATCTTTTGCATATCATTCCATGATCTTATTGAATTACTCCCTAAAATCATGAACCATCTAAGAGATATATCCTTCAATGTTTCCGAAAACAATCTCAGTTTTTGAGTTTTTAATAAGTAACCATAATATCTACAAACAATCTCAAATTCAAAGAGAAAAGGTTTCCGGATCCTCTAACCTTAGACCATGAAATTTTGGAAAAAAAATATGGAGGGATGTTCTTCATGTGCACATTGATATCAATATCTTGAATGGGAAATCCAAGAAGATCTTCCTCATTGTCATCATCTCCATCCATTTCTTCTACATTTTGTGCCATCGTCTTCTTCTACTTGCAAAATTGAATGATGATGTGGCTCTTACTACACCATGTGATCAAATGGGCGGGTGGGTTGGTGTTGGAGAAATTTTGTTTTGTTTTTGTGATTGAATGAAAACTATAATGCAATGCAATTTCCTACTTTTGAAATTAAACATGCCTAATGAAAATATTTTGTTTTTGCAAAAAGTGAAAAGACATGAATCAACTAGGGATGAAAACAATGCATACTTTGACACCTCCCTGACAACGGCACCAAAAAGTGATGAGCCCTAGTATTGCAACAAGAATGCTACAACTCTCAAGGCTACCGACTTTAATTATCAACCTGGGGTTCATACAACCTTAATAGGTGTCAACACTATATGTGCAGCATGCAATGTGTCTTTCCTTTGTTGTCATGATGTAATGGAGTGCATGTACTGAAGTCAAATCCTAAACTAATTGCAGAAAATGAAATGTTTGAAATGGAACCTTAACCTATTACAAGAAAGAAAGTACAAGGAAAGAGATGAAAATTCAATGCTAAATCACACCATTTCCTAATTAACTGCCAAGAAGCTATGTTTTGCAACAATTTTAAATTATCATGAACCAAATGCTACTATCTAAGCATGGAAGTGAGAAGCATCAAACATCACTAATGTGTAAGTAAAGGGACTGAAATAAATCTATTTTTGTCTTTCTGTCGTTTCATGCAAAATCAAGTATGCAAACTAATTTCCTTTGGTGATGTCGCAAGTGAATTAAGGATGTCAGAGGTTGGATGGAAGGGTTAGGAGATGGTTGGATGGTTGGGAGACCCTTGGGAGGATTTTGGTGACTTCCTAGAGGTTTTTCCTCAATTCAGTCTCAAAACAGGCCATTTCAGGAAAACCTACAAGATGTACTAGAAACCTACAGGATGATCCTATAGGAATTACAGTGACCCTACAGGATACAACCGAGAGCAAAATGTGAGGTTTTGGAGGTGATGGGAGGCCTAGGAAAGGTGTGTGTTGGGTAGAATGGAGTGGGAAAATTCCTAGGATCACTTATAACTCAAAACCAAAGTTGGGAGATGGATGGATTTGCTCAAGAAGCTTGGAGAAGTTTCCTTGTGAAATGATGAAATTGGTGAGGGTTTAATGACCAAGAAAATCAAATCCAAATTGGGTGGGACAAATTTTGTTATTAACTAGGATGTCTTAGGTCCCCACTCCAAGTGGAATCTCTCAAAAAGACCTTTGTTAACCAATGTGAAAAAAATAAAAAAACATTACTAGTTGAAAATATAAGAATTCGAGAACTAGTGAACTCGTAAATCTAAAAAATTCCTAACCAAATCAAGTGAAAATTAAATGGGGTAATTTTTGTTATGAACTAGAGTTTTTTTGTGATCTAATTCAAGTGGAATCAAGTCGATTGAAGCTCGTCAGCATGCTATAAAAAAAGCAGAAATTTATTGTTCTTTGCTAAAAATGAGGTCTAGCAATCTAGATTTGGGAATAAGAAGAATAATCCAAGCAGCTCAATGATTACTATGAACTTCCAAATATTTTCCAAGGATTAAATATTTCTTGTGATCTTTCAAAAGAACTTACATCAACCATTTAACTCAATCCTAAAACAAGAAATCATTATTACTAAATGCAGAAATAGAAAGAAATAAAAGCAAGAGATGCCTGTGAATAAGCAACGAAAAGAGGGAAAGAAAATGATACAAAATGGCTCTAAGGTTCCTAGGATGGCCAAGCCCAATGAAACTCAGAGACGCATGGAGGAGGACAAGGTTTAGAAGCTGAACATGACACCAATCTTCATTATTTTTATCAATAAAATTCCATCCCTGTAAGAAAATACAATGGAGCTGCAAGAATACAAGCTCTCTCCACCATTAACACTAATGAAAATCTCCCCTAGAAGCAAATTCAACTTGGTACTTAAACAAAATTAGGAATCATTCCCCATGAATGGAGGAATCTTTCCCCACCAAAACCTTGATTAGTGGATCTAGTCCCCAATACTAGGAATTTGCATTAATGGTAGGGAACACATTCCTAGTGTTACACTGAAATTTGTCACCATGACTATCTGCAGTTAATATGGCTCCATCAATAGTCATATTGTCCTCCTTGTCAAGCCTCATACCTCTACTCTTCATGTCAAACTTCAAAAAGAGAGAAAGTCATTAAAAAACATGTTTATCTCTGGGTACACAGGTTCTCTCTACCTTGCCTGCATGTACGCATCCCAAGCTCATTGTACCTGCGTACTTGTACGCTCGGTAAGCCAAGGGATGGGTGCGTACCCCTGTAAAGGTCAAAAGGCGCGAGTTTCATCTTAAAAAAGTTACTTGTGGTCACTTCTAGAGCCTTTTAGAAGAGTGTTTGACGTGTATTGAGTGCCTCCAGATGGTTCATGCATCCCTATGATAGAGGAACTTATCCCATCAAGAGAGGAGCTACCCCATCCAAAAGAGGGAGTATCCCATTGTTGTTGGAACTGAATAACTTCCTCTAGAACACTATAAATATAGGCATTGGGCCAGAGGAGGAAAAGGTTGAAAGCTGAACATTCTAAAGGGTAAATGCTGCTGGAATTAGGACTTCCATTGTTGACTTGTGAGGAGAGATCACTATCCTTCCTTGTTGCCATATTGGGAGTGGGTGAGCTTGTCAAAGTAGAAGGAAATCTCTTGTTGGACCCTGGGAGGAGCTTGCACAACACCAAGGCTCAGGTTGTAATGGTTCCTATTTTGTTTCCTTAATACAAATAAGTCCATTCTTCTCAA
Organism: Pinus taeda; assembly: GCA_000404065.3. Lineage (NCBI taxonomy): Eukaryota > Viridiplantae > Streptophyta > Pinopsida > Pinales > Pinaceae > Pinus > Pinus taeda. The sequence goes on from APFE031556741.1 coordinate 18,237, forward strand.
TGATTTGTTGTTAATGAATTATTTCATGTACTCCTTGGTCTATGTGATGAATATGCTTTGTTTTATGAAATATTCAGGTGTTATGTAATCGTTTGCTTTATTAGTGTATGCAGGTCTTAAAGTGAAGGAGGAGCTCATCTGGATCAGCAAGGCTGGACTGCTACAACAAGCGTTGGACCTAAGGTAAGATCGGAAAACATTTGATCTCTCATAGAATAATGTGTGTTTAGAGAAGGATTGCTCTTGTTTGGTTTGTTTGTCACTAGAGAGTCTTAGACTCCTAGGGAGGTTAGGTTTGTCCGCAAAATAACTCTTTCCGCATGACAAATTGGCGACTCCACTGGGGAATCCATTGATGGGTTTGATTTTTCCTTTAATCATTGCTTTGATCTGAAAAGAGTCTTATGTCTTTTGCTTTTTGGTTGATTGACTGTGTTTTTGGGTGGCTTAGCTTAGGGTCAAATTAGAACTTAGTTTTTCTTTGTTTTACAGTAGTACGCACCCTCTGAGTTAGACACAGTGCGTACTTGTACGCACTGTATCTGTGTACACAGAGAGTGCACGCACCTGGTTAAACAGGCTGCCTGCGTACCCTGTTAAAATTAAGAAACTTTCCCTTTTTATCACTTTTTTCCTTTTGAATTTTGTTTTTCTTAGTCTTTACTGCCCAGATCCACTGGTTGACTGTCAAAAATATTCACCTATACTTTTTCCATTAGTGTCGAAAGTTTTAGTGAAATT
>APFE031556741.1:36518-56366 GCA_000404065.3 Pinus taeda
CACACCATAAAAAGAGTCTTAGCAAACTTAAAATCAAATTTTTATGGTTAAATTTGGAGATTTGAGTTTGGGGATGCGCTTTACACGGGGTACGCACCCCGCCTTCAGAAACAGAGCATGGGTAGGCACCTGGTCTGAAGGTAGGTTGCGTACCCCGACCCTTTTTCCTTTAAAGAAAAAGGTTGGGGTATGCAGGTTACCCATGGGCCACCTGTGTACCCCGAGAAGCGCATCCCAAAACCCTTATGCCTCCAAAAAATCAAACTAAGACCTAAAATTAAATTCTAAACAGATGAAATTGAAGAGGAGGATGTTGTGGATTACCTGGAAGTGACGACGTTTGATTCCGACGGTCTGATTTTCCGCAATGTCCACGGGAAGTTTCTTGCCAAAAGCCCTTTTTTCTACCTCAACGGTAAAATGGTTAAAATGACATGGTAAAAGGTCTTTTTATAGGTTTTTTGGATAAATAAATATTAAATTTGTTTATTTTTCACCATGGAAGGTCATTTTTCAATGTATTTTTTGCCTATCTTAAACAGGTATGAGTAATGTGTCGTTTTTGTGCAGGACAAAGGGATTTACAGGGAAACTTTTCATTTTTCACGAACCAAACATCAGAGTCATCTTTTAAGCCCTTTTATGACTCCTAAAAACTGAAAAGATTGCCGAGCGTTTCTTTTACACTTGTTAAAATGGAATTAAAAGACGGTCCCCTTATAGCCCTTTTCTGACCGTAAAAAACAAGAAAAGATTGCCGGATTTTTGTCGTTTCAAATTCGATATTGGAAATAAAACGACGTGTCCTTGATCGCTTTTTACTTTTCAGGTCAAAGACACTAACTATGAAAATATCCTTTGTCGCAAGATCAAGCGGTTCTCCTAGGTATTATTTTATACTTTTTCGGGCTTAGGAGACACAAATTTACGAAAAAGTCCAATCTGGAGTCTTCTAGGTTTTTCAGACTCTCTAAATATGAAAAACGCCGAGTTTCTCCTATACTGGACTCGTTAAAATTTCACAGTAAAGGACCTGTTCTATTACAAACAGGAACGGACCACTCCTTCTTAGGGTTCGCGTCAAAAACTAAGTTGGACTCATCCGAAGGATGAGCTTACAAACAAGCATATGTTATCCTCCTCAAGCTTGTAAAAAATAAAGAGGTACTTCCCAGAAATGGTGGGGGAAAAATGAGAAGAATGAGCCTATTTGATATCCTTTTGTCTCAAGAAAAACCTTACTACCACTCTTTAACACGACACTTATTCATTCACCTGGGTTGGGAAATCCTTTACCTCACAGTTGACCAAGATCACTTGACATCTTTAGCCGGGTTATGGGAGGGAGTCGACTTTGAGTCATTCGTCACCAAACCATCTGTTTTGTCGTTATGTGTTCAAGAGGTTTGTAAATGAAACATTCAACCGCAAAATACCTATCATCCATTGTGTCATCCTTGAGTCAGTCCTTGCAGCGACATTTCTTCAACTTGAACTATGATTTCGTGTTTTGGGCTTGCCTGCGACGGGTCGCTTTCTATCGACATCAGCACATTATCTAGAGAGTTGACTTAGAAATCGTCAGTACCTTGGAGTCTGCATGCATCAATGGCAGGTTTCTCGCCTTCAACGTTAGTTTTCATCATTGACTTGCGATCGAAGGATTCCATGAAATGTTCGACATCGACTCATTCATTCACATCTCATGGATTGTGCTGGTACTTTGAGAACCATTGACATTACTGGTAGTCTCTCTCACGCTTGTTAACAGTTTACATCATTGACTGGTAATCAAGTGGTTTCTACCATGTTCGACATCGACTCATTTATTCGCATGGCTAGAATCGTACCAATTCGGGAAGTAGAGATGAAGACCCTGGATCTAATTTCCACCATCCAGGCTGCGAGGAGTTTTGTATTCATTATATTGTAGACCAATTATAAGCAGATGGCTGCGTCCATACTGTGTCTGCACGAGTCTATGATTATGATGTATTATGAAATCATTCCTGTATCAAAGTAGTTAGTCTGTTAGTTAAAGTTTTGATCTGAGTATGGGAATTCCTACCTTAGCGATGATATAGTCTTATACATGTATTTTGTGTTGAAAATTGCAGGTTCTGACCGGGCTCTCCACAAGATGATCCTCGAAATGATAAAGTACTTCACCCTTCCTATATGATTTAACACCCTTATCTATTACAGGCTTCGTACTTTAGGGTGCAATCTGTTACACTCAAATTTGTCACCATGACTATCTGCAGTTAATATGGCCCCATCAATAGCCATATTGTCCTCCTTGTCAAGCCCCATACCTCTGCTCTTCATGTCAAAACTTCAAAAAGAGAGAAAGTCACTTAAAAACATGTTATCTCTGGGTACGCAGGTTCTCTCTACCTTGCCTGCGTGTACGCACTCCAAACACAATGTACCTGCATACTTGTACGCTCTGTAAGCCAAAGGTTGGGTGTACCCCTGTAAAGGTCAAAAGGCGCAAGTTTCATCTTTAAAAAAGTTACTTGTGGTCACTTCTAGAGCCTTCTAGAAGAGTTTTTGACGTGTATTGAGCGCCTCCAGATGGTTCATGCACCCCTATGATAGAGGAGCTTATTCCATCAAGAGAGGAGCTACCCCATCCAAAAGAGGGAGTATCCCATTGATGTTGGAACTGAATAACTTCCTCTAGAATACTATAAATACAGGCCTTGGGCCAGAGGAGGGGAGTTGAAAGCTGAACATTCTAAAGGGTAAATGCTGCTGGAATTAGGACTTCCATTGTTGACTTGTGAGGAGAGATCACTATCCTTCCTTGTTGCCATATTGGGAGTGGGTGAGCTTGTCAAAGTAGAGGAAATCTCTTGCTGGACCCTGGGAGGAGCTTTCACAACACCAAGGCTCAGGTTGTAATGGTTCCTTTTTTGTTTCCTTAATACAAATAAGTCCATTCTTCTCAATGATTTGTTGTTAATGAATTATTTCATGTACTCCTTGGACTATGTGATGAATATGCTTTGTTTTATGAAATATTCAGGTGTTATGTAATCGTTTGTCTTGTTAGTGTATGCAGGTCTTAAAGTGAAGGAGGAGCTCATCTGGATCAGCAAGGCTGGACTGCTACAACAAGCATTGGACGTAAGGTAAGATCGGAAAACACTTGGTTTCTCATAGAATAATGTATGTTTAGAGAAGGATTGCTCTTGTTTGGTTTGTTTGTCACTAGAGAGTCTTAGACTCCTAGGGAGGTTAGGTTTGTCCGCAAAAATAACTCTTTCCGCATGACACCTAGATTTCCTCAATTATTCCCTAGAGGAAAATTCGACTTGGTACTTATAAAAAATGATTAAGAATCATTCCCCATGGATGGAGGAAGCTTTCCCCACCAAAATCCCTTGATTGGTGGATCTACTCCCTTGATTAGTGGAACACATTCCTAGATTTTTTCAATGATTGGAGTTCTAAAATTTGTGCCATAATTCCATAATATATTGTTGATTTATTATTTATTATTGATTCTCCAGTAGTAGGGAACAAGTCCCTAAATTATCTCATCTTCCAAATCTTCATAATGTGCCCAATATTCTCATAATATTCCACAAAAAATAAATAATATTAGGCACAAATATTTAATTATTCATAAACCTTCCTAATGAATATATTAAAGTTAAAAATAAATTATCTAATGCAAAAAGAGAGGTTTAATGTGCTGAAGGATGGTCATAGGCCTTAATTTATGTTTTAAATTAGAGGCATGGGCCTTAATTTATGTCTAATTTAAAGGCCCATCAATGGTATCTGGGTCAAAGATGCTCTCACTATTATATGGATTCTCTAGATACAACAAAGTTCTAGTAGAAGAACTCGACATATATAAAACCACTTTCAGGACTAAGTGGGGTACATTCGCATTTAAGCGGATGTCTTTTGGACTTATTAATGCAGGTGCTACCTTTCAACATGCTATGGAAATCACGTTCCGTGATTTGATTAGAACAAGTGTAATGGTGTACTTGGATGATGTTACGATATTTTCAAAGAAAATATCTAATCACTTTCATCATCTAAGGAAGATTTTTTAGTGATGTCAGAGATATGCCATATATTTAAATCCTAAGAAGAGCATCTTCAGAGTGTCCAAGGGTAACCTCTCGGGCCACATTATAGCTAAGAGTGAAATTAAGGTAGACCCGGAATAGGTTAGGACTATTGCTCAGATTCCCTTTCCCATGAATAAAAAAGCCATGCAATCCTTCTTGGGGAAATTAACTTCCTTCAAAATTTCATCTCATATTATGAACAAATAGTGAAGTTGTTACAAGAGATGCTCAAGAAGGATGTGGTTTATAAGTGGGATCAAAGGGAAAAATATGCCTTTGCCTGGATTAAACAAGAAATTGTCGAAGCCCCAACATTATATTGTTTAGATTTTGGAAAATATTTCTTGTTATATACTTTCGGTTCTAACACATCTCTTGTAGCCATTCTCACTCAAAAAGATGATCAAGGAAATGAGTGGCCTATATCATTCATGAGTGATGGCTTATAGGGATTTGAATTAAAATATCTCGCCATTCATAGGAAAGCCCATGCAGTACACAAGGTGGTGAAGCACTTTAGGCCTTAACTTCTAAAAATTCATGTTATCATTTTGTGCCTCACCCAACGGTTAGATCGATTTTCGTACAAAAAGAGTTGGGAGATAGGAGAGCCAACTGGATGACAAGACTTCAAGAATATGATATATAATTTAAACCAGTTCATATGATAATAGCCAAGCTAGGTTCTCTGTCGGCTTGCAGCTGAAGCAGTTAATTCACCAGAAGAGGAATCTTATGGATGGGAAGAAGAAATAGAAATGTACAATGTTCAACAATCTACCCCTACAAATGTATCCATGTCTTGGTACTTTGATGTGCGACAACATCTAGTGCAAGGTACCTTTCCCTTGTCTTTATAAGTGAAACAGAAGGGGGATATTCAACTCAAATATTTATTATATCAGCTTGTATATGGTATGATTTTTTGAAAGCATCACAATGGTGTCCTACTCAGATGCCTAGAAGCACAAGACTCAGAAAGGGTATTAAAATACCTCCATGATGGACCAGTTGGTGGAGTGGAAACTACATAGGTGATACCACTGCACATAAATTCATGTGGGCTAGTTAATATTGGCCCACAATATTCAAGGATGCATACACCTACACCCATAAGTGTTTCATTTATTAAGGATGTGTTGGTTGCGATAGGAAGTGATCCACCCCATTGCAGCCCATTGCTATTGAGGAACCTTTTCAACAATGGGGATTGGATGTTATTGGTGAAATTTCCCCACATTCATTAAAGCAAAACTAATATATATTAATCGCTACAGAGTATTTTACTCGCTGGGATGAAGTAGTTCCATTGAAACAAGTGAACAAGTAGGAATTCATCAACTTCCTTAGGCAAAATATCATCACTGGGTTTGATGTTCCCATGTCAGTTGTTTTCGATATTGAAAAATACTTCTCATCATTAAAACTTTATGATTTTTCATTAGAAAATGGTATTGTTTTAAAGCACTCATCTAATTACTACCCTTAGGGAAACAATTTAGTTGAATCTACCAACAAGAATTTGATTCACATCATCAAGAAAATCATTTACTATGAGCAAAGGAACAGACATAATGCATTGGTGAATGCTTTGTGGGATGAACGTGTCACATCAAAACCCTCTCCATAGACTTCCCCTTACTTCCTCGTGTATGGAAAAGAAGTTATCCTTCCTTTGAACAGATATCTCTCGACCCTTCAACTTTCTCAAGAATCCTGAGGTAAATCATGTCTTGTTTTTCAGAGTATGATAAACACCCTTTTGAAGTTATACGAAGAAAGGCAGAAAACAAAAGAAAAGTTTGTTATCCATTATAGTTGTATCAAGTGTTGGTTTAATAAGAAATTTGTGGGGAACAAGGAGTTTAGTGTGGGAGACCTAGTATTGAAGTGGGACAAAGCCCATGAAGGGAAAGGTAAACACACTACGTTCCAGTCCCTGTGGATCATATCTTTCATTGTGAATGATAAGATTGGACACCATACATATTGTCTTCAATCCTTATATGGGGAGATGGAATGTTTTGTTGTCAATGGCCAAGATCTTAAGCGTTATTTCCAATAACAAACTAGGGTTGTGTCCCTACATATGTACATATTTCTTTCCTTGTCCTTTTTGTTTGTTTGTTTATTCATGTCATGTTGTGTCCTTTCCATTGTATTTTTTTTCTTGTAAATAAAACCTTGTGTGAAAGTGTTTTTTATGGTTCCAACTGATGTGGCAAAAGTCTAAAAGGCCTTTGTGACATACAACAACATTTAATTAAATTTTGGTCCCTCTTCCTTGTCTTGGTCTGAAATCTCTAAGGTTAATGATGTATCCATGGAAAATACGATATATTTGAATGGGAAGATTTGAGTAGAACCATAATGCTTGTGTCTTTTCTAGGATCTTCATTCCTTGACTCAGTATAGTAATTTAATGGTTCTTTTCATGATAATCCAATTGATTAGACAAGGGAATGGGAAAACTAACAATGAGCATATTGATTGTAGAGGTATATAACAATATCTAAAGGAATAACCTCTCTTTCTCCCAATAATTCAAGATCACTCTTCAACCTTGGCAATATAAACGTCCATAAAATTCCAAGGAGCATATTGAATAAACTAATGGGTGAAAGAAGAGAAAGGCTTCCTGTGTAGAGAGGTGAAGCAAGTAACTTCGTTGGGGTACTAAACAGGTCACTAGAAACAAAGAAATTCTTGTGCTCCTGTAGTGACTCTGTTGGGGTATTGAATAGGCCTACTAGTAGTGGAGCAACATCGAAGATAAAACTAAAACTCTTATCATTTTAAACTCACGACTAAATATTAGCCTCCCCCCAAATAAAAACAATTGTGATACGGTAAGCTTTGTGCATGGTTTTAACCGAGAAAAAGAATATAAGTGACTACACCTATAATCAAGTTAAATGGGGAAGCTAAGGTGATTCATATGGTGAATTAATACTTCCTCAAATACTAGACCACGTGCTTAAAGCTAGACCAAAACAAAGAAGCTGGAGTTCTACCAGTGTATCACCAAGTGTTGTCGCTGCTACAACGCCCTCTAAATTTTAGCTTGTATTCAAACTTTGGAGCCTCTCTTTAATCATGTGAGGTGTTGTTTCTAATAATCACAGACATTCTCTACTTGTTTTCTAAGTTTCTGTGTCCCTTTGTGAAGAAATTCCAAGTGTTTTCTTTTGTTAAGGGAAGTATCACTCTTTGTGAAAGGGAGTTATAGCGCACCATTAAGAGGAAACTTTGGTGTTTTCTCTTGTAGTAAGGTCTTTTATCTATCATAGTGAAATGCATTAGACCTATTCCCAGAGTGCTATGAAATTTATTGTTGCAATCATCACTTGTGTCGCAAAGTGTATCTCAAGTGTTGCACTTGAGGTAAGTGTTGTTTCAATGGATGCACGTTGATTTTGGGTGTTAAGTGTTTTATTGGATGTGGTTGATCGTTTGTAAGTTTGTGATCATGATCAATTATTGTTACATGTTATAGTTTAATGTTTCATTTCATTGATCCCACACATAATCAATTTTTGAAGTGTTCCTCTCTTCGCAACTTTCCTTACCAACCATTCATCATCTTTCCTTCTTGAATTGCGCACTGCACAGTATCAGTCCCTAATCAACCATCCTTTCCTCCTTGAATTGTGAATTGTGTAGTCACTTCCTTCAAGGATTGTGCATTACGTAATCACAGTCCTCAGTCCCTATATCCTGCACTTGCAAACTATGTAATCACTTCCCAATCAGGCTTCCACTACGCACTATGCAATATTAGTTAGCAGTCAAGCTTTCTCAACTACACAATCCACTGCCCCAATCCTCCCAAACTACGCACTATGAAATCATAGTGAGAAATCCTACATCACTCCATCATTGACTCCCTGAACTACACAATCTTACCTTCTTGACCCTCAGTTGTTTCACATTGCACAGTCACAGTGACAAGAGCCTTATCACTACCTCCTGTAAAGCACACTACACAATCCTTGAGCCTCCTCCTCAGTCCTACACTATATATTGAATCAGTCAATGTGCCGCACGAAGAATAAGATAGACTAGGATATTTTCAGACTGAATTTTTCTTTTCATGAGTGAATTCCATTTGCAGATAATGTTATCTTAACATGCAAGATTATGCTCAAGGAGGATGCCAAGGGGATCATGTAATAAGACACTTGTGAAGGTGAAGATACAAAGAGATCATCAAGCAAGAAGTTGAAGGGACACCATATCACGACAAAAGAAGGAAGATCAATAACACATAGAGAGGTCCACATCATCCCAACCTCTTGGCGGATGAAGATGAAGTAGTTACAAAACCTATCATGAAGATACAAAGATGGTAGCAAGGAGGAAATCTTGACATTGACACATCACTATGAAGTTCCATGTCATTAGTGCCAAGTCATTGCTTGTCCAAGTGTCACCTCAAGAGTCTCATGTGTCATTATATTTTTCCACATCATTTGTGGATGTAACTATGTATTCCCAGAATGAGAAAATGTAAAGTGTGTGGAAGTCCAAAGGTCACTCATAAAATGTGAAAAGTCATATAGAATTCCAAAGGTCTCATAGGAGTTCAAAAAGTCACATGGAAGCTCAAGAATCATGAGGGGATATCAAGAGTCAAAATGGAGGTGGAGAGTCATCTCATTTGTTATATATACACCCTCATAGCACAAGAAAATGACTTTTCACCTTGGCTTCTCAATCTAGGAATAAGAGAGAATATTATTCTTTTGAGGAGCAAGTAGTTTCTTAACATTCCACTATTGGAACCAATGTTGTATCATTGTAATGTTATATCTTGGAACTCTCACTTAATAATTTGAAGCTCTTGGAGACGACAAGTTTTTCATTCATATGTCGTAAATGATTGTAAGACTATTCGTTCATTGTTTACAGTATTTTTTTTATGCTAACACATACTAATGAAAATGAACTATTTCATTGGCTTTAGTATGCATTTTTGAATCATGTGTCTTATGCTTTCATGATCGTTATTTCTTTGTGAATTATTTCACAATATTACTAACGATTATTTCAGATGTATGCATGTATCCTTATTAAGATATTTATATTACTTTTCTCTTAAAGACTCACTTTCTTTTCCTTTCCATGAAAGAACCATTATACACTTTACAATTGAATACATCACAAGGCTAACTTACTTGTTCATATTGAAAGTAAATGTGTTTCTCTTGTGTCATTTATTGTAGCCAAGGAAAATCTTTAAGATTATGGAAACCAACTTAACTTTATGGTTGGGGCTCCTATTCCAAATAGTATGAGATCTAATTGGGACTTCATATCGGGGAGACCCCCTTACTATTAGCAACATCTAGCACCGTCAACACATTCCTCATGCACAAACTCCTTGCATGAACACAACATGATCTCACTATTACACGTGCTAGTACTTCCACAACTTCTTGCTATTACAACTATATTTTCTAACATTGGGATGAGCATGTATTGTTGTCCATCCTTCCTAAACTCATATGTATCTTGTTGACCATCATGGTGAAATTTCCTTTCAAACACCCACAACCTTCCCAAAAGTATGTGGCATGCATCCATGTCAACCACATCACATAATACTTGCTCCTAAAAGCTATCAATTTGAAAATTCAATAAGCATTGCTCAGTCACAACCACCCAAAGTCCCTTTTGTAACCATGAGACCTTGTAAGGATTTGGATGGACTGAAATCTTGAGTTTCAACTTTTCATGACTTCAGTAGACCCTAAATTCTCTATATTTCCACCATATATGACCAAGTTACAACACTTTCCTACAATCTTCCCAAAAGTATGTGGCATGCGTCCATGTCAACCACATCACTTAATACTTGCTCCTAAAAGATGGCAATTTGAAAATTTGATAAGCATTGCTCAGTCGCAACCACCCAAAGTCCCTTTTGTAACCATGATACCTTTTAAGGATTTGGATGGACTAAATTCTTGAGTCTCAACTTTTCATGACTTCAGTGGACACTAAATTCTCTATACTTCCACCATCTATGACCAAGTTACAACACTTTCCTTGGACCTTATATTTAGTTTTGAAAACTTTCCTTTCTTGTTTTGGTTCTTCCACTATCTTTTTCTGGGACTTGAGCAATACTTTGTGAAACATCAATATTTCTCCCTAATATTTTTTAAACACAATCACATTTCCTCCAACAACAGAAGCTTCATCAGCTTGTGTAACTTGTGTTCTAGCTTCACCTCTTCTCCCTAAATTTTGTCCTTCCGGGCACTCAGATTTCTTACGTCCTTCAACTTTAAAATGATAAAAAGTAATTACATACCTTCCCTTTTCTCTTCTAATACTTCCTCTGTGTGTTCCAACACTATTTCCACCTCTACCACCTTGACCATTGGTGGATTATTATTCCTTTTCATTACCTCTAGCAGTCCCTACATTACCTCTTCCTCTAAAACCTCTTCCTCTGCCTTTCTGTTGTGTTTTCCTATTCAAACTTTCCTCCACCTTCAGGAAAATGTGATAGGATTAATCAATAGTTTGAAAATAATGTGTACTCATTTAATCTTGAATCAAGTATTTTAGTTCTTTCACATACCTTGTGACTCTTTGGAATTATATTTCCTTTATACTTGATTGAAGCGACAATCTATAAAACAACTCATTGTACTCACAAACATAGGTCTCCATTTGTCTTTGTAACACCCTCCTCCCACATCTACCCAAGCAACCTGGGTCAAAATGCGATGAGAGGCCACTATGATATGATTTGACCTCCTAAGTCACCTTAAGGAAGTGGAACCGACAGAAACACACCATACAAACATCCAACATTATCAACAAAACCCTCAAAAGACAAGCCAACCACTCAGACAACCTATCCTTGGGTCCCACTGTTGTTTTAGGTCTCTTAGGCTATAGTTTCTCTCATGCTATGGGCAAGGGAGTGACTAGCAACCTAAATTCACTCTCACAGGTGTGCCTGCCAGCGACTGTGGACCAAACTTGTCTGTGTTGTGCCAACAACTTCGGGATTTGAGCCACTTTTTCAGGACCAGAGCCCAGGTCACTGCCCATAACTAAACCATCTCTTCAAATCAGTAAATTAACATGGAAATGACAGTATTAAAGCAAATACTTGTTCAAGACCTTGACTAGACCCCTACTAGCCATGCAAGCATTTCATCAAACATATCATCGACATGTAAGCTACAGCTGTAAATAACATAGTTAAGCGTAGGGATCTCATACTTATCTGAGAATCACTATGAACCATTGTTCCCTCATGTTATTGTTGCATTCTCATCTATTAGGTCATAGACACATTATCCATTCACATACAAGTAAAAACATGCTAAGAGCCATACATAGATGTTTCCATAAAATGTTCATATAACCAACATAATAGGAACAGAAATACAATAAATATATCAACCATAAAATCCATAAATAAATCAATACCTTTACACATGAAAATCAAGGGAATGGATTTCTCATTAATGAATGTAGTGAACCAACTAGAGATGGGACTACCACGTTCCAGCCAACCGTAGAATGGCTAAGCCAAATCTCTCTTCAGCCATTCACCCCTGTGCCATATTCCAAGCATGAATGTGGGATCTCATAGAACACATCAATCAAAAATCATCTAGGGCTTCTAGAGGTCGTCCACCTCAACCCATCAAACAATGATTCCACCTCAAATTCGGGCATCACCAAAACCATCATTAGATCAATCTCTATCCCAATCATCCAGGGCTCCAGAGCATTTGTCCAACTCGGCTATGGGACTAGTAACTCAACCCAAAACTTTTACCAAGATCTAGAGATTTTGTCCAACCAAGGCTACAGGACTAGTAACTCAACACACCAAGGGCTCTAGAGCATTTGTCTAACCCAGGCTATGGGACTAGTAACTCAACCCAAGTTGTTCTAGGGCTTCAAAGTGCTTGTCCAACCAAGGCTATGATACTAGTAACTCAACCCAAGATAAGGAAACATGAGAACCAATGGAAAACACAATAAGGAAATAAACCCACAATTACCATGGATATCCAGGAAATGCAAAGGCTAGGCAATCCACTATCAATCCAGGCCATCCTCCACGCCTAATGACAGATCAAAACCAAAAAACCACATGTATATGCCATGCATACAAATCTAGTGAAGAAACCATACATACAACTCGGTACCTGCAAGAAAATATGATGTACTTGTTAATGTTGATGCCTTATTGTGCTTTGCTACTCTTTCCTACGCCTTCTTTCTCAAAGAATCCAAGTCTGCCACACCCTCCAAGAATGCTATAAGAAAACTCTAACTGTCCAAGAGTATGAGAGAGAGAATAATGAGAGAGAGCTCCAACACTGAACTGACAAAAGGTTACCAACTGATCCCCATAAGCCGTTTTATGAATGAGGCCTCTATTTTCTTCATTTTCCATTATTTCCTTCATTTTTCTCCTCACATGCAACCTCTAACCTTTCACCTCCTTTTTCTCCTAATTTCCATTATTTTCATAAATAATTGTGCCAAAATGCATTTAATGCCTTTGTCAATTTCCTTAGCCATAAAAATCAAATGAACACCCCCTGGGATGTCTTGCCCAAACATTTAGCTTGGAATAAGTGACCCAGTCATCCGTGGTTATTGTTTTTAACTTTTATTACATGGAATCTTCACCAGGGTTGTTATAGTCTTAGGTTATGGAATTTTCTATACAAATTATGCTGGTAATCAATAAAAAAAAATTCTCCTTGATCTTTGTGACCATCTTCTTCTAAGTCTTGATCTTTTCTAGCTGATTATTTACTTTGTCCTTCTACAACATATCCCACCATAGTGCATCATGACCTTTCAACTTCGTCATGGAAAATTTCACTTGATTTGGGTCTTGAACATTTTCATACTCGAATCATCTTTTGAGTTCTCCAATCCAATGTATGAGCACACCAGTTATCAGATTGCCATCATAACATGAAACTTCAACTCTTGCATTGTTGGGTATCTCTCCTCAACCTCATGTTCTTCATCTATTTCTTCTTCACACTTGGAATCTACCTCTACATCTCCATTTCTTCTATGCTCCATATCTTCTATTCTTTATCTTATTTATTCTAGCTCTTGATTTCCTACACCTCCTCATCCTACTCCTCTTTCTCCTCAGTTGCATCCTTACATGTTCTAAACGTTTCACCAACATCCATAGACCTCAACCCAGGTTTTATGACCCAACTTGTACCTTCAACACTCCTGTTGTGCAACCATCGACAAGGATTCTTGTACACTGTCACAAGAAGAAATTAAAGGTGCAAATCCAAAAATGAATCCTGCTATGATACCACTTGAAATAGTCCAGGTTCTGTAGCTTTCACAACACCTATAAAATCTGGGTCGTTGTTACAGAGTGCACAACATAGGCCATTGAAATTTGGCTGCTATGTTAATTTAGGACTAAGTCGCAAAGCACAAATAGAGAGTAATTCGAGTTTTCTCATGAGAACACAGGAATGGATTCAAATATCCATTTATTAATTTAAAATGTGTCATTATAGACAAGAATTCAAATTATAGAACAATGCCCTGAGAGCGCTTGAATTTCCTATGTCGTTACATAACAAAACCACATGCAACAACTAGATGCCTTCCTAACTCATATAGAAGTCAATCACACTCTCTGAAAATCATGCAACAACAAAACAAATTCTAACAGTACAAGAGCTAGGAGCCTGCACGAACCAACATAAACCAATAGAAAACCAAATCCAAAAGAAAAAAGACCCTTTTCTTCTATGTGCCCAAAATATATTATCACACTGCTAACCTCTTCGCATTCCAGTGGAAACAATTCACTTCCTAGGTTGTCGACCTCTTCATCTTCAAAACTAAACTAATTCACCTCCTCTCATCATGCAAGCAAATCAAATTTGTAACTTACCTCTTGTTCTGGCAGTGCATTTAGTAGGGTTTGTCCTATAGCAACACAACTAAACAAATGTCGACTTTGGATGTGTTAACAACTCTACACAACAAGAGTATTAGCACTCGATCCTGGGGATGTCAACAACTTGAGACAAACATTGCTTTGATAAAGTGTTGCTACAAGAGTAGCAACAACTACCAGCTGGGTGTATCAAAAATTAACATAATAGGTGTATTAACAACTATAAAATAGATGGGAGTAACAAATCTTATTACAAACTCAACAACAACTTGATTTTGGTTGATGAGGATTGTTTAAGGCCAAAGATTCTCCTGCATCAGAAGCCAAGATACTTGAAACCATAGTTCATAGGTATAGTCTCTGCCTCAAAAAAATTGAAATCTCTGAAATCGATACCTCATTCGTTGATGTTGCAATAAGAGATGATTTAGTTTTGTTCATATATAGGCTCGATGCATCATCAAATGAGGAGAAAACATGATGAAAAACACACCATTTAGGAATATATATCTCTCCTATTGAAAGGACACTATCCACAAACATGAGGTGCAAAACAATTATATTTTTAGTCACCCTGCATCCGAAGATAATACCCATAGAGCGTGCCACTTAGATCCTACTACTTAGTCTATCAATTACCAACGGGAACAAGAGAGGGGAAAGAGCACATCGTTGCTTTAAGGCTCTCGATGTTTTAAGAAACAAGTAGGAGCCTTGTTAACGATGACTGCAAAATTTACTGAAGTGATACATGCCATAATCTAGACCACTACATGCACCCTGAGACCTATGTTATGAAGGATCGTTCTTAAAAACTCCCAATCAATGTTAATCTAGGTTGTCATTGATGTTAATATAACAGTGTTTGTGATGTCAAATTCTTTGATACATGATTTCCCATTCATGCCCATTGATCATAATGCTCATAGTGATGAAAGTTTGATATATGATGATATGATGAGATGGAGGACCCAAGTGGATTGAACAACAAGAGGTCAATTGAACAACAAATGATGCAGGAGGTCAATTGAACAACAAATGACGCAGGAGGTCAATTGAACAGCAGATGACACAGGAGGTCAATTGAACAACAAATGATGCAGGAGGTTAATTGAACAACAAATGACGTAGGAGTTCAATTGAAAAAAAATTTAACAACAATTGAACAACAAATGATGTAGGAGGTCAATTGATCAACAATTAAACAAAAATTGAACAACAATTGAACAACAAATGATGCAGTAGATCCAGTAAAGCAACAGGAGCAAGAAGCCAAAGAGTAAGATGAAGAGTTTATCGAAAGCCATCAAAGAAACAAGTCATATGAGCAAGAGAAGCAGGTTATCGCATATGTCCAAGGCTAAATGTTATTGAAAGAACAAAGAGAAACAACGATAATAGATGAGTAAATAAGAAAACTATCGAAAGAGTAGAAGAGTGAAGAGAAGTCATAGGAGCAACAACTATCAGAAGAGCGAGGGTAGGAAAGTACGCACTTCCTTAATCATGGCTGAAGTCCCGCACTCAATCCTAGCGGTCAATCTCATATTCAACCCTTAGATCATGGTTAACTACGAGGGTTAAGGCCATTTTTTAATCCATGTGCCAATCGAAGTCCCACAAACCGTCGATTGTGATAAGGCTGTGGACCCGATGGGTTTATTAACAACTGATTAAGATCATATCGCATCTGCTCTGTCAGACATAGGGGATCGACTATGTTATGAGAAAACCTCCAGAAGTTGTGATTGTGATTAAAGGTAATGACGTGGCATGTGGGACCTCCATATGGGTAACATATCTCAGGCATCTATCATAGAGAAGAGGTAACATTTCACAACTCATGAACTTGAAGGAACAAAGGAAGCCGGAAGGTCAAGCGAACGAAAGAAGAAGTTGAAAGGTTGAGAAGCCAAAGGTCTGGCAGATGATGAAGGTACAAAAGAAGCTGAAGATCAAGTAAGGGAGAAGTAATCAGAAGGATAGAAGTAAGTTGTAGGTCCAGCAGGACAGAAGGAAGCCACAGTTCCAGCAGGACAGAAGGAAGTCGAAGGTCCACGAGGATAGAAGGAAGCCAAAGGTCCAGCAGGACAGGAGGAAGCCGAAGGATGAATCAATTCTATCGATTGGGTTAATCTTTGAAAGGCTCAAACATATGATGAATTAATCAATTACATAACGCAACCTAAAGAACAATTTTGTGAAGGGGAAAAGTAAAGTTTCATCTGACATCGTTTGAAGGGAGCAATAGCCAGCACCAGCATTGAAGCATTCGTGAGTCTGGTTCTGGGAAGTAAGAGATCGTGATAGCAAGAACAATGAGAAGTAGTCACGTTTGAAACAGTTACCACAACAGTAAAGAACAAAGGCTTGAAAACAGAGAATTGCTTTTGTGCATACATTGAGGCTTAGCACAAATATCTTGTTGGAAAGCTTCAACAAATCTTGGAAACATTATTAGAGATCATGATGCCTATTTGAAATCATCATGACGTAACTTTACAGACTCTGTTAGGGAAATATGAAGAGTTGTGAAGACTCCTTCATATGAAGGCAGGTTGTCATTGATGTAGCAGTGAAGGTGTAGATAAACATACTTCAGTGAAGAAGATGTTGGGAGCAGAGAATAACTACAAAACATATCTAGACAATATATAGCAGAGGTTTGGAGCCCTTGGGGTTGGTGCCTCAGAATTGGAAGGATTGGTTTCCTTGGATTTGGTGCTCCTAAATCCAAGGTTGGTGCCTTGACAAGACTAGGCTGGTGCCCTGGAGGTTGGAGCCTCACAAAAGTTCAAGTTGGTGCTTGGCGACTGGTTGGGGCCCTATATACATTGTACTTTATTTATTGTAAATATTATATTAATAAAATCATTTATTCATGTTATTCATTTTGTGTTCTAAATATAAATGATTTAACTGACAAAAGTAACAATTAAAAGAAACACTGATTCACCCCCCCTCTCATTATTTCCAACAATTGGTATCAGAGCCAAGTTCTTCACTCAAAAGCATAACAACTTAAAGGTTGATCATTAGAACACAAATGGCGAAGCCAAGGAAGAAAGTCTCCAGTCCTCCTAAAGATGTGTCTCCCTCTACCACTGAAATAGAATTCAATCAATTTGTGAAGGATCCATGGTTCAATGAAATCCTTGATATATGGGAAGCAAGTGTAGGTTTTAACCCTGTACAGAAATTACCTGCATACGAATTCTAAATCACAGGAAAAATAAAAATGCGAGAGCATAACACATAAAACACATATACACAGAGATTTCCCACTGGATCCCAAAACCGGGACTACCAGCTTGATTTTTCAATATTTTCCTTTCAATGTTACAATACATATTTATACATGCCGAAGCATCCAATACCATGGACTGAAAACCATCGCGTCCAAAAAACATGTGCGAAAATCATGCACAAAACCATAGGTGGGTCCGCCCAACCTAACATAGGGCCCAAAACCAAAATTTTCACCCTCAAACCCCTTGTTAATTATGTGGAAAGAATATAACACAACCCAACAATCTCCCACTTGTTGTTTTCTTTCCACAGGGGGCCACAGGAGAGCTTAGTCATTTTTCCAGCCCTGAAACACCCATTGTTTCTCTACACCAAGAGAACTTCTCAGAGATAACAGATTTTGTCAATGCATCTGCAGTATTCTTCAAAGTGTCCACCTTTACCAGCAACACCTTTTTGTCTTCTATCATATCCCTCACAAAGTGATACTGAACATCAATGTGCTTTGTCTTTGAATGATAAGCAGGGTCTTTGCCAAGAAAATTGCACTTTGGCTGTCACAGTCTATCCTTATAGCTCCCTGTACTAACCCCATACTTGAACACAATCTCTGCAACCAAACTGCTTCTTGCTTGCATGAGTGGCTGCCCTGTATTCTGCCTCTGTAGTTGATAGTGCCACTACAGATTGTTTCTTACTCATCCAACTGACTGCACCTCCAAATAGGTTAAACACATACCCACTTGTAGATCTTCTCTGATCCAGATCTCCAGCCCAGTCTGCATCAACAAAGCCACGAATATCCAACACTCTGTCCAATCCTGGTCTTCCTTGGTAGCACAAACCAAAATCACTAGTGCCACGCAAATACCTGAAAACCCGCTTCACTGTTGTCCAATGCTCCTTCCCTGGTTTTGACATAAACCTGCTCAATACTCCCACTGCATGTGCAATGTCTGGTCTAGTACAGACCATGGCATACATCAAGCTACTGACTGCACTTGCATATGGAACACGGGACATGTCCTCTTCCTCTTCTTGTGTCTTGGGACACTGTTCAGCAGATAACCTCACACCTACAGGAATAGGAACCTTCACCGGTTTACTATCCTGCATATTAAACCTCTGCAATATTGTCTCGACATACTTCCTCTGGTTTAACCCGAGCTTCCTCTTTGCCCGATCTCTTTTAATTTCCATGCCCAAAATATAGTTTGCAGCACCGAGATCTTTCATGTCGAATTTGGAGGACAATTGGGTCTTCAAATCCTAGATAATTTATTTGACATTTCCAACCAACAACATATCATCCACATACAAGACCAGATAAATAACACAGTCACCAATTAATTTAAAATACACACAATGATCTGCGTTGCTTCTGGTGAAGCCAAGTCCCCGTATAAATGTAATCAAATTTTTGAATACACATCCTTGGTGACTGGTTTTAACCATAATAGATACTTCTTTATACATTGCATAACTAGTTCTTTCTTACCCTTCACTGCAAAGCCTTCAGGTTGCTTCATGTAGATTTCCTCTCCCAAATCCCCGTGAAGAAATGTTGTCTTCACATCCATCTGTTCTACCTCAAAATCAAAAGCAGCAGCAACAGATAAAAGTAATCTAATAGAAGTTACCTTGGCAACAGGAGAAAAAATATCACCAAAATCAATTCCCGACACCTGGGAATAACCTTTTGCTACCAACCGAGCATTGTATTTCTCCACCTTCCCTTCTGCATTTGTCTTCTTCTTGAACACCCATTGCTGCCAATGGGTTTCCTTCCAGCCGGCAACTCCACCAGATCCCAAGCCTCATTTTTGTGCAAAGATGCCATTTCATCAACCATGGCCTCTTTCCAGAGTTTTCCATCCTCTGAATCCACTGCTTCCTTCACAGTTCTGGGATCATCATCAGTAACAGACAAAGCAAAGTTTGAACAGAAAGCAGATGGACTATACCTTTCTGGCTGCCTTCTTTCTCGAGCTGATCTTCTCACATCCGGAGTTTGTGGCTCTTCATCTTCTGATTCCTCCTCTGCTACAGAGTCTGATTCTTCCTCCTTTAGTTCAAACTCTATCTTCACAGGTTCCTTTGGTTGGACTTCATGTTTAATAACAACTTTCACCTCTCTGAACACCACATCTCGACTGTACACAACCTTCCTTGTTACTGGGTTCCAAAGCTTATAACCCTTTAAACCATCCTTATACCCAATAAAGATGCACTTTTCAGATTTACTATCCAACTTGGTTCGTTTCTCCTTTGGAACATGTACATATGCATCACATCCAAATACCCTCAGATGTGAAAGAGAGGGTTTCTTACCAGTCCATACTTCTTGTGGAGTCTTATCCTCCAACGCTGATGAAGGTGACCTGTTGACCAGTAACATGCAGTATCCACCGCCTCTGCCCAGAATTCCTGTCCTAACCCGGCACCACTGAGCATGCTTCTTGCCCTTTCCATGAACGTCTTGTTCATTCTTTCCGTGACTCCATTTTGCTGAGGTGTATATGGAGTAGTCTTCTGCCGTGCTATACCACACTTCTTGCAAAATTCTTC
>APFE031556743.1:1644-20945 GCA_000404065.3 Pinus taeda
AAGTTTAGGACCCGAAAAAATGCTAAAAATAGTAAACTGTGCTATAATTAAGGAAACTGAAAGAACTGAAAGAAGCACTAGAGGGGATCCACGTGGAATTAGCGGGTGGCCACCAATATCCACCTGGATCACTATGAATGAGTCTATTTAGCACCCTGACAGTGTCACCTCAAGTAATAAAATACATTTCTTCATTGTCGATGGGCCTGTTCAATACCCCTCTGAAGTTGATTGCTTCACCTCGTGCAGGAAGCCTTTCTCTTCTTCATCTTTTTTTTTTTAAATATATGCTTGAACCATTTATTAGACTTTATTACACTGGGGTGGAAGAGGAATACCGACTTATTTTAAATGTAAGAGAGGTTGTTCCTTGTCTAAGGAACTGAAATGATATATGAAATTGATATGCTCATTTAAAATTTTCTCCTTTCCCTGCTCTACTTGATTGAGTTAACCAATCAAAACACCAATTAATTACTAGGATGAGTTAAGAATGAAGATTCTAAAAGATACAGGCTTCGTAGATTTTCCAAAGGATTTTTGTTTAGAATGAATCATATTTTCCATCTCGACATCATTGACTTTAAATATATGTAAACCAAAACAAAGAAGCAGAAACCAAGAGTTGCTTGTCATCACAATTTCCTTTTCAAAAGTTTTCCACATTATTCTCTTTAGCCAGACACAAGGAATTTTCATGCAGGGCCTTATTGAACAAAACCAAAAAGAAAAGACATGACAACACAAGAAAGACAACAAAAAAATAATAAATAAAATGCAAGACTCAAAGAAAATAAAAATGTAAGACGGGGACAAAATACAAAGCAAATGCAAAAAAATTAGATAAGATGAAAGGTCCATGAAATAAAAAAGAAAACTAAAATGTAACCAAACTTAATCCTAATCTAATCAACTAGAAGGTCAGGGTTAAGTGTAATGAAGCCACTGAAGTTGTTCTTGACCTGCAATTACAAATATGTGAGAAAATAAAATCAATATAAAGCAATGTGCCAAAGTAAAAATAACAACTTGAATACTTTGCACAAGAAATTGAAGGTATGGTCTATAGTCAAAATAATGTTCCATAACAACTAACATTATCTAGGCTGCAATATTACCTTTTCTATGAGTAAAACAATCATACAAACCTTGAAGGCTTCTTGTGAATGTACCTTCACTCATGTTATCATCCTTAACAAACATCAAGAAAGAGCGAAGCTTATTATTAGAAAAAATACTTTCTAAGTAAGATGCTTCTATCCAATCATTATTCGATCATGAAATCCAAAACAATACTCATGAAAACCTTGAAATCCTTGAGAAAATGAATTCTCAAGTAATGGCATGAAATCAAGGAGGTAATCTTGTAAGAGAAATTGACTTTGATCATGTTCAGAAGGCTTACCAAGATCATGAAGGTCTGACATAACTTTCAACAACAACTGAATTGCTTCAACTACTTGAAAAGTATCTAAAAAATGAAACAATGAATCATAGGAATTTATGGCCTTGATGGAATCAACACGTATAAAACAATTATCATCGGATGCTCAAGTGGTAAAATAATGAATTGAAAGACAAGAATTAAGGCCAATGTTATGATCTTATGGGTTGACTAAGACATGAGATTACCTATTATTTGAACATAAAGATGGATGACTTTGAGAAGATTCAAAAATTATTTGAGTAATAGAATCACTTTCATTACAGGTTGATTACAAAAAACCACCACCTTTTATTCAACTCAATATAAACCAACATCATGGAAATTAGAAGAATTAAGAATGAATATGAGTATAATAAACACAAGAAACCAATCAAAATACAACATATCATCTTGTATTGAATCAAATTCTAGCTTCACATCAAGTGGAGACATTAAATTGTCAAGATAAATAATTTGATTAACAAGATAACTCAAGAATTCACTAACATTCAAGAGGGGAGCTTGTGCCAAAACGAAAATGATTAGCATTACAACATTCACAAGAAAGGAAAGGAGATGATTACTTTCAGGAGCATTTGACAAATGTGAATCCTTTGGTTGATGAGGAACTTTGTCATGATAATTAAAAGGATAAGATTCAATTCTCTGTTCACCCATGGAATATGTGAATAAAAATCCCAAGTTCAATGAAAGGGGTCTACATGAAGATAAATTAAAAGAATCCGATGATTGATCAGAAACCCAATCTTGAAAATAAAAAAAGAACTGTTTTAAAAATACCTGAAATTTATCAAGAATGAGTTTGGAAATAGTGAGACAATATAGATAAATGAAATTTGTGAGAAAATCTATATCTAACATGGTTCGAGGATCTCATCAAGATCACTAGGACCTGACATAACCATCAACAAAAGTTGAAATTCCTCAATTCTCTGACAAATCCCATAACTTTTAAATGTTGAATGTTTATATTTTGAGAGCAGAGTTAAATTGTGCATTGCATGTGGACAACTAGTATTAGTTATTTCAATAAGATCATTGTTATATGAACAACAACAATCTACACCACTGGTTTGATCATAATTTTCTACCTCAACAAAAATATTACTCAAGTCATAAGATTCTTCTAATTGCAAATCTAGAGATGTATACATTAGAGAAATCTCATGAGAAACTTGATTTGAAGAGTTGTCCTCATGCAATATAGGAGATTGTAAGAAATGGAGTGGATGCCTGTTTATTTGATTACTATCTTATTCATCACATATGACCTCACTTCCTTGTGTCAATTCAAGATCTCGTTCATGTGAACTTGAAGAGCAGGGCATATCTTCATCATGTGTTGATTCATTACAAACATTAGGACACAAAGGATAGTGATATGACGAAGATTTACTTAAGAGAGAATATTCATAAGAAATAAAAATATTGGTCGATGTACTTAATGAATCATCACCAAGTACATTAGCAGAATCATTGTGGTCAAGATGGTGGTTTCCTGAGGCTTTGGGTTGATTAAGAGTTTTGATTTCAATTGATTGACTGCCGAGATCATTAGATTCTGAATCAACCAAGAATGAAGGAATATTATCTTAACATATAAGACTTTGAAAGAGAGAAAAGAGATTAAGATCATCTTCACAATATTATCCCCCTACCTGTGAAACGTGACCATCTTGCACCTGATTATCATTTGGACCAAAAAATTGAAAATCAAAAGCATTTGAAGAACTGGTTGGCGGAACAAATTGATTAAGTAGATCAAGGTACAAAGGGCCATGACATGTAGGTGATAAAGGATGGCAGGTATCCCTAGAAGAAAAAACACTCTTAATGTTGTTAGATTCAAGATTTCAGTTATGTACATTGATTCGATTTGGGGAAATCAAGGGACCAATAGTCACCTTATGTTGCTTATGCGTAGAGTATCTACCAAGAAGATAAAATGAGGATGGGATGAACAGATCACCAATCTGAATTTTAGATTTCATAACTTCAACAATATTACTAGAGAAAACCTTGTTAGGAAATAAAAATGTAGGAGGGAAAGGGACAAAAAGGGAACTAGGTTCCTCCTCTAGAATTAAAGGTGTCCCATGATTGATAATAGTTGGGAGGGAACTATTGACAAAGTATTCAAATTGCGATTGTTTCAAGGAGATTCAAGCCAGATGTAAAAAATTCTCCTTGAAGAAACCCAATCCATATCTTCTTAAAAAAACACAAAACACAGGTGAAGAAATCTATTAGAAAAATCCTCAATTGATTCATCAGGCTTCATTATAAGTTGATTAATTATTTTATAAAAATATTGGTAATCATACCTGTAAAAGGCTTGGTGAATCTCCTTGAAGGGTTTTTCAATGGATGAATAAAATAAGATGGTAAGTTATGAAACCATACATTAACTCGACCTTAAAGTGTGAGGGTGAACAATTTATAAGAAAGATCTTCAAAAATCACTTCATTAAAATCAAATAACTTAAGAAAATGAGATGTATGCTCGGATATAGATGTTCCACCCTCACCATCAAACTTTAATTGAGACAAGTTGAAAAGAAGTTCCACAGGGAGTGTAAGATTTTGCCTATTAGAAAAAAATCATGGGATTATGATTTGGGAATGAGCCATTCAAGATAAGAGATTAGAAAAAACTCAATAAGATTAACTTGTCACCGGGCCCTCCTTCTAGCACCAACTGTTGACAGTGCTGGAAATATTTCAAGCAAGGGGGTCTCCTTGATGTGAAGTCCCAAGTAGACCTCACACGATTTGGAGTAGGAGCCCCAACCAGAGATACGACTGCTTTCCATTATCATTAGTAATTTTTCTTGGCTGCAATCATTAACATAAGAGATTATACAAAAAATATTTGAATAAAGAAAGTAAGTTGACACTGTGAGGCATATGATTGCAATGTATATGAGGTACTTTCACGGAAGGGAAAAGAGAGAGTGCACCTCTAGAAGAAAATTAATAGTATTATCCTAAAAGAGACACACAAGAGAATGAAAGAATCATTTATTAACCTGCAAATTAGTTCACAATAAAACAATGATCATTAAATCAAATATTAATGCACGTTCAATGAGATGCATACTAAATCCCAAAAAAATGGTTCATTTTCATTAGTATGTATTAACATAAACATTCACCACAAACAATGAAAGAATAGTCTCACAACCATTCACACAACATACATGAAAGTGCGTCGAATCTAAGAGCTTCATATATTAAGTGAAAGTGCCAAGATATACCAGTACAACACAACCACACCAATCCCAATAGTGGAACATTAAGTCACCACTTTCTCCTCCAAAGAAATATATTTTCTCCTATGCTAATCTAGAGAAGTCAAGGTGAAATTTTTTAAGTTTAAATCCCTTTGCTTGAGTTACGAGGGTTTATTTATAACAAATGAGGTGACTCTCCACCTCCCATGTGACTCTTGACCTCCCTCATGACTCTGGAGCTTTTATAATGACTTTTCAAATCCTTACTTGACCTTTGAGCTTCTAATGACTCTAGAACCTTCTTATGACTTTTCACATTCTATGTTGGACCCTTAGTCTTCCACATATTTTACATTTTATTATTTTTGATAATACAATAATTACATACAAAAATGATGTGGCAAAATACATTAACACATATTACTTTGTGATGACACTTGGACAAGCCATGACTTGGAAGTAATGACACATAACTTCATTGTGATGTGTTCAGGCCAAACCTTTCTTCTTGCTTCTATATTTGACTTCTTCATGATGGGTCTTTGCGTTTTATTCATATTCATCCTCCAAAGGATCTTAGGTGAGTTTTGGAACCTTCCAAATTAGCATGAATTTCCATCCTTTTGTCTTGGTCCAAGATTCCTTCATATCCTTCATGACGGTTCTTCCTTTTTCTCCTTCTTTGCAAGTGTTCTCTTATAGCCTCTCCTTGATGTCCTTCCTTGTATATTCATGATAAGTCTTTCAAGAGTTGCATATTTATCCTCTTAGACCTTAGATGATATGGAGTCTTCCTTCTGATTTTGACCTTCAATATTTCATCATGATCTAGTGTCCCTTTATGTTCATACTTGTTAGTCCCTTCATGGTTCCATCTTCACAAGTGTCTTCCTTCATGATATTTTGGGAATCCTCCTTCAGCATAATCCTGTCATGTAAAGATATTAGTACCTGCGAATAGGTCACTCATGACAAGATGACATCAATCCAAAAATATCATAGTCTATTTTGTTTCATGCTGCATGTTGATTGAGCTGGGAAAGAGTGCAAGATTGAGAAGGAGGATCAGGAATTACACATTGCACAGGAGAAAGAGGTAGTGGTGAGGGTCTAGTCACTATGACTGTGTAGTGTGCAATAATTGAGGGGAATTGAGGTAGAGCTGTAAGTTGAGGGAATCAATGAGGCAAGGTAGAAGGATTTCTCCTTGTGATTACACAATGCAGTTATGGAAGGCAAGAGACAGGTGATTGTGTAGTTGAGAAACTCAATGATGTAGTGATAAGGGCTTACTCACTATGATTTTGGAATGCATAATGGCTAAGGTACTAGAAGACATAACTGCATAGTTGAGGGACTCAATGATGTAGTGAGGTAGGCTTTCTCATTGTGATTGTGTAATGCACAGTTCAGGAAAGAATGAGCCAGGTGATTGAAAAGTTGCATAGGCCAAGGAGATAGTGAGGCATGATTGTGTACCAATACTATGTAGTGCGCATAGGAAGACTCACTGGGAGGTATAATTACGCACGTTTGAGGAACATGAGGTAGATACTGTGCACTTTGATTCTGTAATGCACAATCCTTGAAGGTAGTGACTGCACATTGCATAATTATTGGAGGAAAGGGTGCTTCACTTTGGCTTAGGAATACATAATTCACAGTTCCAAGGGGAAGAAATTTTGGTCAAATATTGAGCAAGTTGCAAAGACTACGAAAGCTCCAAAATGGCTATGTGTGGGATTAATAAGACAAGAGAGAAAAACACATGCAAACAAGTCTTGAAACGATGATCTCACACTTAGATAACATCAACACATTCCAAAAGTATACAAAAAACTCAAAATCCATATGCATACTTTGAAACAACAACAAAGTGACACTTATTTCTAAGTACGATAGTTGAAACGTCATTTTGTGACACTTTGAATACAAGTTACAATAATAGTACTATCGACTGCAATAATAAAAAGTGCTGAGATATGGGAGATTATCTAACATATATTATTATGATATATATGATCAACTAATTTATAAGAATTCACTAGAGTGGCCTCTAGTGGTGCACTAAAATGAAACACATGCATAAGTACAAATAGTTAGAGAGACAGTAAGAAAAAGTGAAAACGACACTTGCAAAAGCTCGAAAAAGTGAAAGCAACACATGACAGAGTGAAGAAAAAGAAAATTTGACACTTGTTAAAGTGAAAACAAGCAAAAATTACAGTTGCGAAAGTGAAGGTGCGCAAAAGTGACAGTTGAGAAAACTCACTGAAATGAAGATACAATGAAACCAAGAGTGAGAGAGAGATTGTCAAGTGATATTATACACTGACTATCAGAATAGATTGCACAATGTACTATATTTATGGATTGTGTAGTGCCTGTCTTCAAGGGTAAGCATTGACCACTGAGCTTGCCAACATAGGGTGTGCTTGAGAGCCAATTGAGATCTAAGCATGTGTATGCAGGTGACTTTGACAATAAGAACATCAAAAGAAGACTTACACTTATCAAAACATCAAACAATCATTAAAAAACTATGATTAACTTAGAATGATAGATTGTAGATCAAAAGTAGGCACCAAAATTCAAGTGTAAGAAAAATTTTGGACGGTCCTTTTCACAACGTAAACATAACTCTTGTAACTGTTATTGTTCCACCAATGCTAAGAGCTCTTCCCATATTTTTTATTGGTCCATCACATGCATGCATAAAATGTATTTATAGACTTGGTTGGTACTCCTTGTTTGACCATATGTCTCAAGATGATAAGTTATACTAAATTTTATTTAGGTCCTTAGGGCCTCTTAGAGACTAGTCCAAAATCTTCCAATAAACATTGCTCCTCTATTTGATATGATATTCCTAGGAATTTCGTGCAATCTTACTATACCATCAATAAAAACTCTAGATATCTATAGTGTCTTATACATAGTACTAACTGGTATTAAATTGGAACTCTTAGTCAAAGTATCGATGACTACAAAAATAGAATCGTTCCTCCTTGTCATCATTGAAAATATTGCAATGAAATCCATCAAGATAATTTCTCATTTAGACTCTGATATTACATGAGGTTCCAATAATCCTATTGGATGTCTATGTTCTTCTTTTACTCACTCATACTTTAAATATCTTGCCACAAAATCTACAATGTCCTTCTTCATCCCTTTCCAAATGAATAATGATTTTGAATTCCACACTCATTTTCTTAACACCAAGATGTGCCATGGACACTGTTTGAGGAGATTCACTCAGAATGAAATGACATACTTCCTCATTCATTGGTATGTGTATCCTTCCATGAAATTGAAATAAACTATCACTATTTAAAGAATACCTTTCATTCTTTGGAATCCTCATCTCGCTTTCCTCTAAATTCTATTTAAATTCATCGTACCAATCATCCTCAATTTGCAATCCAAGCACTTGTTTCATTAAATTCATCTTCAAGAGAATTACTGAAAACAAATGTGGTCTACAACTTAGGATATCTGCCACCCTTTTTGTTGTTCACTTTATATATGTCATGTCCAAATCATGCTCACTATTAGCTCCATCCACCTCCTTTGTCAAGTGTTTATGTTGTTTTGTGTGAGTATGTTTTGTAATTGGAAATGAACGGTTTTAAGTTCAATATTTTTTCCCAGCAAGTAGTGTCTCCAAATATTTAGTGCATATACAATCGAAGTCATCTCTAGATCATATGTCGCATAATTGTCCTCATGGGTTCTAAGTTGTTTTGATGTATACATTATTATTCTTCCATCAAATTAATACACATCCAAGGCATACCTTTGATGCATCAATGAAAACCTAAAATTATTGCTCCATGTTAGGTACTTTAAGGATTGATGAAGTTTTTAACAATTTCTTTAATTTATTAAATGCCTCATCACATATTTGTAAAATATTTAGTCAAATCCACGATAATATTCGGCCATGCCCATAAAACTACATACTTTGTGAACATTGGTATGTTCTCGCTGCTCTGTGATGGCCTTGATCTTTGCAGGATCCACTAAAATACCTTCCCCAAAGATAATGTGCCCAAGATAATGGATCTTGTATTGGTAAAAGCAATACTTAGACAATTTCCCATATAGTTGGTTTTCTCTAAGATACTGTAAAACTAGTCTTAAGTGTTCATTATGCTCCTCTAGGGTCTTTGATTAGATCAAGATATCATTGATAAATACCTGTCCAAACTTATCTAAATAATCCTAGAGTACATTATTCATTAGTCTCATGAAAACACATGGGGCATTTTCTAGTTCAAATGGTAATACTACAAACTACAAAGTCCCATACCTTGTCTTAAAGGTTATCTTTGAAATATCTTCTTCCTTGATTCTTAAATGATGATATCCCGCCCTTAGATATATCTTAAAAAACATAGTTTCCCCCTCATTTAGTCGACAAATAATCTATTCTAAAGAGAGGAAATTTATTTTATATCATCATATTATTCAACTAATGACAGTAAATGCACAATTTCCAAGACCCATCCTTCTTTTTAACAAAACATACAGGCACTCCCCATGGAGATACACTAGGTTGTATGAACCTTAAATTCAATAACATATGATATGAAATCCTTCTGATAGGCTTCGTGCTAGTTTAAGATCGATCATGAAATCAATCTCCCTCTTCGGAGGTATCCTAAGTAGTTCTTCTGGGAATACATCATTGGATTCGACAAGACTTGGATGTCTATCTAGATCCTCAAAGTCACCTCAATGCTTCAATCATGAAAAAATAACATCCCTTTTGTCTACATTTCATCATATCAAAAAAATGAACCTAAGGGACACCATTTGGTTATGCCCTATTAAGGACTTCCTTCGACCTTCATCATCAATGAAATGCAATATCTTTCCTTCTAATCTAGAAGTGCCTCATGCTATTCCAACCAATCCATTCCTTTAACCACATCATATGATCCTAGGACTTTAGTATACAAGGAAACCCTTACACACACCTAGATACACCTCACAATCCCTTACCAACTTACTTACACTCCTTTTCATCTTGCAAGCCATTTATACATGCCTAAAATCATGTTGTAATGTTCATTCATGTTTGATTTTTGACATTTTATTTGGAGAAATAAAAGATTCAATAAGTTTTATATTTATCTTAATAAAATCACTCATACCATTATTATTAGATATTGTCCCAAGTACAATGGACTAGTGCTCAACCTGACGATTATTCATTGCTGCATGGATGCAATGAGCCTTTTCTGGGTCCCCCTTTATGGCTAGTTCTTGAGTTGTGTTAGAATTACTTGGTAATTTAGGGGAATCCCTCTCTAAGTGTGGACCTCCACAAGTCCAACATCCCCTCCTAAGAAATTGGTTCCTACTACCGACTAAACTGAAGGTTAGATTGGAACTCTTATGATATAAACTTGACTACTACACTAGATGTTGATGTGGTGCGTAACAATACTATTGTTTAGAATAATATTGTGGTGGTTGACTTGCCTGCTGGTAGTAGATCGTGCATGATGTGATATAGTGTGTTACTGTTGTTCTGGAGACTGATATGGTGGCCTCTAATTTTGCGTTGACCAGTTTTGATGATTATGAATTGGTTCCCTTTGAAAGTTCGTGTCTTCTATATTGTTCCCACTAGGTGCTCCTAACCCTGCAGGCCTTGGTTCCTATTCTATCAAGTACCGAGAGGGATCAAATCTATTTTCACTTTAAAAGATGTTTGTATCTCAAGAAATTTGATCCCTCTTGGCACTTGGTAGATGTAAAGTTAAGATGGCTATAGGTTGGTATAGTTATTAATTGTAATTATAATTATAAATATAATTTTTAATTTTTAATTTTATATTATATTATATTTTTATTTTTATTATTATGCAATTTGACCCAATCAAAATGTTTATTGATAATTATAATTATTAACTAATTTTTTTTTGACATTGTCAAAATGTTTACATGACATTACATTTCATTACAACATCTCTACCATACTGGGCTAGAGCGCGCCTCTTGACACAATTAATAACAATAATACTTTTAAATAATGGTATACTTTAGTTAACTTTTATGTTTTTTTTTTTTAATCTAGGTAATGCGAGATGTATCGTGGAGTAAGTGTTTTGATGCTTATCATGGATTGATTCCTATGGGCATTTACCACCCATTTAATTTATGTGGATGCACTAGTTATTGTCTTATGTGAATACATTCAAATTGCTTATCTAGACCTAGTAAATTCCTCATAACTAAATTTTGTTCAATTAATTGCATAGACTTTTTTGGTCAACTCTAATGATAGTAAATAAACATATTTATTCTTTTACTTCTACCCACATTTATGCATTTTCATTCCTTCCTAATTTTATGTAGTGGAATTGCTTAAATTATAGTTGACAATAACTTTTGATACATATGTTATTTACATAACGGTAAGAATGTCCAAAATTACCTAAATAACTCTTAAATTGACATTCCAATTATTTATATGGTTACATTAATTTAATACCAACTCTAACTAAACAACAATCTCTTTTGTTAAATAAAATTCTATATTACTCAATATATATAAAATCTTATTCACCTTGATTACAATCGGTTCACTAACCCTTATTAGTCCTTGTCTTCGGCATAGCAGGGATTGTTCGCTCGATCGCTGATGAGCTATTAAATCACTTTTACCAAATAATATATTCCCGTACATTTTAGGTTTAAACCAATGTTTTAAATAAAATATTCTGCTCAATAAACTTTTATCCAATGTTTTTGTTTCGACCTCTTATTGCCGACTTGACTGTATACTTTTCTCAAAACTTAGGATAAAGAGTTTGGGGCTCGACTGTGTACATTTCTTCAAACTTAGGATAAATAGTTTGGTAAGCTTGACTCTATGCTTTTCGTAAAAATTTGGATAACTAGTTCGAGGTATGGCTATATATGGTAAGAGACATGCATAGATTGCATGCAGTCCAGGTGTCTAAGTGTTTGTGCTCTCAGTCGACTTCTTCTCGCCATTTATCACTTCACAACAACGTGTTCAGTCACCCTACCTCATCTTCATTCGTCTTCATGCCTTGTCTTCATTCACAACAATGTGTTGAGTCCTCATGCCCCTCTTTATCCCCTTGAAAACACATTGATCTTCAAACGGGTGGTCTACTGGTGCTAGTTCTTTAACTAGATTTGAGAAAGTCTACTTATTGGTGACTTTTCTGTTATCAACTCTTACATCAAAGTAAGTTCATCAACTCTTACCTTTATTTTTTTTCGGCTGCTACATCAAAGTGAGTTCATTAAGATAAGCTACACAATCTGTTGATGCTTCGTGTTTCATCGCTGCCCTTGCAATCAAAGTAGTAAGTTTCATTAGTAGAGTAGTAGCACAAAAAGCTGATAAAACATTGATTTGATTTTGATTTTGTTTGTTCTGTGATCTCTTGATTTCATGACTCTCTGTGGCAAGCCAAAGTCTAATAACCAAGCAAAGTTCATGTCTAAAGCCTACTATTGAAAGCAGCAGACAAAGTTTGGGTCTAAACCCTAGTATTCCAAGCACAAGAAAAGTTCAGGTCTAAAGCATGTTATTTCTATTCTTCCAACTGCATCAAAAAGGACTTCCAACTGCATCAAAAAGGAGAAAAACATGTGGGTATGCTTATGCTTTAATATTCATGACCATCCCTAAATTTCTGAGATTTATTATTCAACGCAACTATACATTTTTTTTTAGTAAAATTTTTAGTGTTTCTCCATAAATTTCTGAATGTTTTTGTGCATTTTCTGGCATTTCTGCTTAGGTTTCTTATAGTGGGGTGATACTAATAATCTCCTAGGTTGGAAATAATATTAACTAATTAATAGATTCCAAGCATAAACTGAAACAAAAGATTTACTCGACTAGGTATCTGTTTCCTTTCCAAAATAAAGTTGTTTCTCAACAAAACCTGTACAAATATGAAAATTATTTGATACAACTCTTTTTGTTTACCTGTACAAATATGAAAATTATTTGATACAACTCTTTTTGTTTTAGTGAATAAGCTAGAATATCTACAAATATAAATAATTTGGATAAGAGTCCTATATTAGACTTTTAGGCCCACAACGGAAGCATCATTTATGGACCGAAAGACGGAAGCATCATCTTTGGACTGGAAGATCTGAACATTCCAAGATTTGGAGCCTTCAAAATGTGCGTCGGGCGGTAGGAGACCCGGTAAATCATCGAGATTTAGGAGGAGGCTCGGATCAGCCTACTTTGTATAGCGCTGAATAAATTTCGTCAGGACATCGTTGGCAGCCTGGCCAGCTGGGCATTGTGCCATCTTTCCCTGGAGCTGCCATGTTCAAGATCTACGTCATTGTAATTGTTCTGATGAAAATCATCTCTGTAAACAGTGTTCAGGGTTCTAAACAAGGGATGGATGTCATTATCAAACCTTCTGTCAGAGAAATTAATTCCTCCCACAAAGCTCACGACCTGGTGATTTTCAGAGCCTTGAATGCTGGCGTCCAAGCTCAAGGTGTTATGATGATGGGTAAACTCGAGTGTTATTTCCACAGTCTAGACTGGACTCAATGAATCAATTGCATGTTTTCATGAATCCCTGGTTTCAGAGAAATTCCATGGTCGTTTAATCCTCCCAAATGAGGACCAAAACTCTAACCCCTTGCTCTGCTTTTATCTTCGGAAGCTCACCCAAATTCACACTCACACCTTCTGCACTAGGGATAATTCTTTCCTTATCCCTCACAAGCATAATTAATTTGGGTATTTACAGACCATCCGACAATGTATATAAAATGTTCTAGGGGCCGCAGTCTTCTCAGGTTTATCCCATCGCAAGTTCTTATATCCCTACCTTTATGAAGGTTTGACAACCCAACAAATATGACACCAAGTCTTTAGCTAAACGCTGCTTCACCATGGATCGCACACTTGGAATTGGTCAAACGAATATGGAAGTGTAATTCATGCATGCAGGTACGTTCTGTTCACTTTGCGACACGAGTGGATTCTGTTCACTTTTCGACATTTGGAAAACCAAAATTTGGTGATGTGTCACATACAAGGATTATGATTCCCCGTAAAGAGATTTTTTGTCATTAAACGCTTTCCCATTCTTTGGAAAATCCATGAAATGCTCATAGTTGACAAAATCAAACAAACAATCTAAGTTAATAGTAGTTTCAAAGCAAAGAAAGCTATCATATTCTATTAATATACCTTGGAACAACATGATACGTGACGAACTTAATTAAAGGGAAAGTAATTCAAGCTTGTTATGTTGTCGGTAGTATTATAAAGTGCAGTGAAAAATGAAGTTTGCGTTATGACTTTTAATTGATAAAATTTATATATTATTAAATTTATATGTATTAAATTATGAATGACGAGTCCATAATATTTTAATGGATGGTATTTACGAAACCATGGCATATAGCTACGTGCATACCATATTTAGAAAATAATAAACGACATTTATGTTTTTATTCTATTCAATATTTTTCATCTTCTAAATTGATCAATGAATTGTTAAACATTGACGTTTATATATATATATATATATATATATATATCTATATATAGAGTATTTGTACCTTACATGTTGATAGAATGTATTTTTAAACAAGTCAAACACATTTTTAAGAACATAAACATTAAAATAACGATAAAACGATACCCCTCTACATGGTTTGCATGCAAGTGTAATTCATGTAGGTGGGTGGGTTTTGTTTGCTTTATGTGGTGGTTTTCACATTGCCACAATTTGATTTTATAATCTTTTAATATGTAGGGCAGTTCCAATATTGATTTAATGTTTGTAATTCTCCATAATGAGCACTCAACACATAAATCCAAGGAGTAACACCAGCGGTTCATTAACATTTCTTAGATAAATTTTACGGTGCATTTCTTAAATGGGTTTCAGGATGATCAGTTTCAGCAGATGGATCCTTCCTTTGAATAAACACAAGGCAGAGCAGCGCTATATATGCATCCTAGCTAAGAATTCCACCACAGTTCCTGTGGCAAGACAGTGGTTGATAGCCATGGCACTCTGCATTAAAAACCCTTTGAACAGGAGATTCTGATGATAAGAGATGCAAACTTTATTTCAATTTTAATTTCCCAAAACTAGTATTTCCTGGCATGGCTAGGCCAATGGTCTCAGGTGTACTAACTCAGGCAGCCATTACTACAGGGCAAAGCTTCTACTAATGGCAAATCAGAAAAGACAACCCTGCTCTTGCCATCTTGCTTTATTATACAATATGTTAATTATTGCCATATTGCTTTATTATACAATATGTTAATGATGATAAATATGAAATCCACATAATTTCTTCACAATTCAATTTCAAAGCGCATTTCTTCCTAAGAATACTATTATAAGATGTAAAGTGTTTAAAACCCCTCAAAGTCTACGCATCGACCCAACAATGCTCTAATATCCTATTTTAAGAAGACATTTATGAGGAAAGATTTGAGAAGAC
The DNA here is from genome assembly GCA_000404065.3 of Pinus taeda. Lineage (NCBI taxonomy): Eukaryota > Viridiplantae > Streptophyta > Pinopsida > Pinales > Pinaceae > Pinus > Pinus taeda. The sequence continues at coordinate 16,822 of APFE031556743.1, forward strand.
ATTCTTATAAACAAAAAAAAAAAAACTCTAAATAAATCTGAATGGTCTGTGAATCATTATTTTGTTGTAGCCAACGTTACTGTCCCAGTGAAGCACAATACAGTTTATCAAAGTCTGTGATCAGAAAGTATATCCGCCTTGCAACTACTTCAAGTTGCAGATGCTTCTAAATTATAACACATAATATATACTTGTCTCAAATCCTGTCATTCGACATGGACTGCAATTGCTTGCAATCCTTGTTTATAATTATCTAAGTGTGTATATCTCAAGTTATTTCTAAAAACTCTAAAATATTACCCATGTTTGGACATAAAATTTGAGAATAAACTATTCTATGATTATAATAAGCCATTTAAGGTGAAAATGAATACATTATTTTAGAGTGATTTGGTGCAAATAATTGATTGAATTAAATAGAGGTGACATGGTGATTCCTTCCTCTATATATATATGTTTATAGCTAATATGACATACCTCAATAACGGAATGGGTACAAATTTAAAATTCCTAAACTTGATGAAAGAATGGAAATAACAACATGCGATGCCATTGACTCTAATTAAGAAATTCATGCATCGATTTTTTTTAATTTCTTTTTCTTATGATTACATTCACATAATATTATTTGTGTGTATAGTTATCACGCTTTTGCACCATTCTATCACATGGTTCATTGTTGAATAATTTACTAAGTAAATTTTATAGTTTATAACTAAAATGTTTAACTTAATGTTTCACACGTACATTGAACTCAACCAAATGGTCATCCTTATAATGAAATCGATTTTGTTATTTGCTTCACAGTGATTAATTACCAAAATTATTGAATTGGCTATAACATAAGATATAGGCAATAAGGAATTTCATATATCGAGTTATAATTAAAATTCATTATTAAATAAATGCATGAAACATTATTTAAATGTTTAATAATATTAACTACACTATTTTGTTCAAGTGTTTTTGATGGAGTAAAAGTGCTTCTAGGAGAGGTATTAAGTGTTTCTACAACTAATTTTTATTGTGAATTTAATGAATGATCTACACATTACATTATAATGTTTTAGTTGACTTTTTATTAGGATTGTTTGTCATAATAACTAAGTATACCATATAGGTATAAATTATATTTAACATATATAATATATAGCGATGCTAAAGATTTTTAATATAATTAATATTTCAATGATTTGAGGACCACACTCATGGCATTGTAAGCTTCAAGGCAAAGGAATCTCAATACCTTATAGTCCAAGTCACAGAGGGAGTGCTAATGGATGGAATTAGGGTCACTATCCGACCCCTCCCATGAAATTCCATCTATCTTATACATCCCCATCACCCATGTGTGATTCATTTGGCGAAGCAACTAACCTATTCCCGCAGCCACTAAAATGACATTAGAAATCATAGTAGAATATTATTTAAAAAATTGAATCCTGATATCAATAGTATGCAAAACTAGAGGTCATTGACTCGTCATATGCATGTGCTTCCAGGTGGCCTCCTTTCACACTCAAATAGCCATTAGTAACATCACCTCATAAGGTTAGTCATTGATATATTTACACATGCTAGAAGATCAATATCGAAATCATCATGACTATGCATAACATAATATTTAACAAAAACTAATTGAAAGTAAGCAAATAGTCATCAAAATATATAAACATGGAAACTTATAATGGAATCATCACCATGATTACACATAATCATCAAATAGATACATCAGAATCATCATCACAACCAAATAATAACATCAATTTGGTACATCGCAATCATCATTACATCCACTAATAATAGTAGTAAAAATAACCAGATCCTTGACATGAGGTCCTAAAAGAATAATGTATGTGTCATATGGCTATATCAAAGCTAAGATAATGTAACTTCCAGTCATCTAGAGCAGGCAACTACAATATTGTAAAATTACATGAAATTCGATCTTCACATTTATATTTGAGTTATTTTGTCAATATAATTGCCAAATGGTTAAAATAATAATGAAAAGTTTTAAAATGGATTGCTCACATAAGAGAAAGAGAAAGAGAAAATATAATTGATATTTTTCCAATGTAGTTTCTAAAGCATAGTTGGATGTCAATGAATTTCAAAATATGATTATGATATTGATAAAAGATAAGTCATATTTTGATTAAGTGCATTTACTAAATTTGGAGAATTTAAATTGTCCACCTTGAGTACTCAAGGAAGGAGATAACCTCAATTTTTTTCTAAGCAAAGTTGTGTATAATCCATTTATAATTTCATTACATGTGAAATATGAATGGACAGAAAATAATAATACATGTTCATTGTTTGAGAATGATGACAAGTGCCATTGGCATATAGAGAGCTTGCACGTCTTTATTTGCAGGTGCTACTAGAGTAGTTAGGGTTTTCCTTAATAATAGGTTGCAACGGGTTACAACCGACTGATTACACAGAAGGAAATATTTGAGTTCCATTGAAGCTATAACATCCCAACCTATGTTCATGTGGAGGTCATGGTTGCAGATTGGTTTTACAATTTTATTGTTTGACATTTTATTTATATGAGGATGTGATTTCAGAGCCCCACCCTTGTTCTTCTATTGCAGATTTGAAGAGCCCCTTGCCATATAACGAGGGGTCTTTCTAATCCTATTACTGCAGGTCATGTTTTCTCTTGTCCTACAGTTTTGGATCCAACCATTGACTTAGTGTTATGAAACCAACTTCAAGAAAGATAGAAAAGATAGATCAACGCCTTAGAATTCAGCCTCTTCGAGGGGGCAACCTCCTTTACATTACATAAATGAACAATTCTTCGATGTTACAAATGACAAAACCTCCTTTCTATATATAGGAGTGTAAGGAGTCACAATATAACCCAGCCGACCTAACAATAATAATATAAAGCCACAAAAATAACAATAGAGGGATTCTATGGGGCACAGTAATAACAATATGGGTGCAATAGGGGCACAACAATATTAATAAGTGGTATAACTACAATAGTAATAGGGTAATCACTAGTATTATAGGGACCCAACATGCCCCTCTCCTTCAAAAAAGTGTTCTCCTCAACACTTGAGTAGTTCTGCATACTTCTGCATAAAATTCTCATCCTCCCATGTGGAATCTTTAGTGGATAAGTTCTTCCACTTGATAAGATACTCTGAAATTGAATGATTTTGTAGCTGTCGAGTTCTTATTTCTATGACTGCTTTCGGTTCCAATATAATTTTTCCTTCCTCGTCAAGTTCTGGCAATATTGTTTGAACTAGGAGCTTGTCACCTATAACCTTCTTTAAACATGAAACATGGAAAACTGGGTGCAATCGAGAAGCTGCAGGAAGCTCCAATTGTATGCCATAGTACCAATCTTTTCCAGCACCTTGTACAGACCATAATACTTTGGTGATAATTTATTATCCTTCTTAGCTTGCTTGAGGGACATTTTCTTATATGGTTGTAGCCGTAGGAATACCCAATCACCTACATCAAAACTTCTTTCACTATGATGTTGATATGCTGTTGTTTCATTCTATTATGTGCCAACACGAGGTTATCCTTTAAGAGTTGGAGGACTTGTTGTTGATGTTCGATGTGATGTTCCGCTGCCTGAGCCTTAGAATTTTCTCTTAAATATGATGTGATGGATGGTGGCTAATACCCATAAAGTGCCATAAATGGGGTCATTTTTGTTGCTATATGGAAGGAACTATTATACCACCATTTCGCTAGAGGTAACCATTTGACCCATTGTGTCTGTTTATCAGATACAAAGCAGCGAAGCTATCCTTCCAAACATTTGTTTACTATCTCAGTTTTCCCATCAGATTGAGGATGATAAGATGAGCTATGAGCGAACTGAGTACCAAGACGAGAAAATAATTCTGTCCAAAAATTTCCAGTGAAAATGGGATCTCTGTCACTTACAATAATCTTTGGGTTTCCATGTAGCTTTTGAATCGTTTCCATACATGCAGTAGAAACTGTACTGGCTTTAAATGGATGTGATAATGCACAAAAGTGTGCGTACTTGGTAAGTCTATCAACTACCACCATGATGACACTCTTTCCCTCAGACTTGGGTAAACCTGTGATAAAATCCATTGAAACCTCCTCCCAACGTT
>APFE031556762.1:24028-54189 GCA_000404065.3 Pinus taeda
TTCTCGACTCTTAAAAATTGAAAAAAAAAGTTGTGTCAAAGCATCTAAAATTTATTTTAATCGGAATAACATCACAGTTCCCTCGTTGGTCTTTAGGTTGAGAAAAATGGAGTCTACCAACCAAAGATTTCCCCTTGGAGGAAATCCTAGTCCTTTCTCCTCTTGGGGAGATGTTGGTGCACCCCATATGGCCACATTGTCACTTCTAGGGTCGACGATTGGCTTGCCCGTATGGCTCTTCTCTACCTCTGTCGTTCAGAATACCGTAATTCCTGAACAATCAAGTCAGCAACTAGATGATAATAGAGTTACCCCACAACCTTCTACTTCGTCCATTTCTCCCTCTCCTCCTTCCTCTTCGCTTGATGAAGCTGGTAAAGCTAAAGATCAAGTAACTGAGAAGAAGAAGAAGCAGAAAGAGAAAAAAGAAAAGAAGAAGAAGGAGCTAAAAGCAAAAGGGGGCAAACATGCGTCGTCTAGCGAAAATCCTCACACTGCACTGTTTAAACCTAAATCTCCATGTGTCATTTGCAAAGGAGACCACTATCATCAAGATTGTCCTTGCATCCCTCAGATCTTAAGGGACTGGTCTCCTCGTTTGCACAATCCGGTGTCATCAACCTCTGATGATCATGTTGAAAGTACATCGTCAACTAGTGAAAGTGAAGTATCTGGACAGAAAAGGAATCGCAAATTTCCTTGTAAACTGTGTGAAGGTGATCACACCGTCCACCGTTGTCCCTTCCTAGATGAAGCTAAAAGAGTTTTGGATGACCGTCCTGCTTCACCGCTACGGCTCCCTCCTGGATATAAGAAACTCTTGTCGAGTCCATCACTGGTTGAAAATCCAATCGATACGCCATTGTGGTCGGTCAAAGCGTCTATCATTGAAGATAAACCCTCTGAATCCATACCAGACGAAAGTCAAAAGGTCGAGGCGGAAGTTGACCCGGTCTTGCCTTCAAAAGGTCCATCTTTAGATGATACAGTCACTGAAGAGAATGAGAACGACATCGTTCAAATTATTTTCGTAAACACAAACTCCGATGAACATGGGGGCAGTCTACCCGTTCCTTTACCGCAAGAAGGAAGTTCGTCAGAGTCGTATCCGACCGTCTATTCAGTCCCACCTCGAAGCAACCTAGTCGTTTCCTTCGATTGGAATCTACTAGGCAGACCCCATTTATCGGCTAGTGTACCATTTCGAATCATTGTACAAGCTTACATAATGGTCATGGCTGGTACCATCATAGATGAAGGGGCTTCTGCGAGTATCCTTTCCTCAACTGCTTGGAAAGCGTTTGGTTCGTCATTGCTTCTGCTTGAAATGAGAAATCTGATAGGCTTTGACAACGGAACCAGTCGACCGTTAGGGATCCTTCCCAATGTGCCCATTACTGTGACAAGGAAAACTGTTCACATGAACATAATGGTAGTCCAAGGGCCTTTAGATTACAATCTACTCCTTGGGCGTGACTATATTTATTGTATGGGAGCCATTGTCTCCTCACTCTTTAGAGTAATGTGTTTTCCGCATGAAGGTAGAGTGGTTAAGCTTGTAGACCAGCTTTCGTTCCCCGGCTCAGACATGGAAAATAGTCAAATACCATCCCTAAATGGTCTTTTCACAAAAGGAATGTCTCATCAATCTCCAATGCGTCCACCTGATGAGTGCGAGTGATTTGGGAGTTCATGACTGAAACCCAGGGGGCATGCACCCTGGCCTGCTCCGGCAGGGAAACTCCAGGTATAGAGTAGGTTTCCGTGAAGGAAACTCACTGGTCCGACACCCGTCCTTATAGGAAAAGAGAGTTAGACTGGAATAAGATTCCCTCATCAAGGTTAGGAGGTTGGGATTTAGAACCACCCTTGTCCAGATGGACTAAGCTAGGAAGTGTTTCTATCTGTGGTGTGGATGGACACTATCTTGCAAAAGCAGGAACTTCTATATGGTAACCTGGAAATTTTTCACTATACCTGGGGGCATGCAAACCTTTTTGCATGCAAGCGAAGAGCGACCATTTATTGGTCGTTTCCTAACTTGCATAAAGAAAGGATCCAGGGCAAAGTTTTGAAAGGTGCAAGCTCCATAAAAAATGGCATCTAAGATGAGATATCCTTATTATATGACTGGCACGAGCAGTTTTTACGTGGAGTTCAAGCTCGTTAAAAATTAAACATAAGCAATGAGCAAATGTTTCCCCCATAGTTTAAGCTCATTAAAAAATGAACCAATCTCCGGTAAATAACCACTGTGAATGCATTATCATCAGCTTTTGAGCCTTGGTCGTGTTCTTATCATCACCTCCACTCTGTTTTAGCCGATCATATGCCTCCATTTGATTGTTTACCCTTTTTGAAGAACATCTGCGAAGAGTGATTCTATTAGCCATCCTTGTGACACTGCCGTGATTGGAAAATTCCAAACCTTACCTGGAATCAGCTGCTACCCGAAATTATCACTTGTTCCTCAAAAAACGAGTCACCTTTAAGCTCTTTTCACCTGACTCGTAAAATATGAAAAGATTGTCGAGCGATTGGCCTCTCCCAATCGTTAAAGTCATCAGAAGTGCTATCCCTCCTCTAGATTTTAATCTTTTTGGACCTGAGGGATTATTACACAAAAAGATCGAGCGCTTGTCTTGTTTGGCTCGTTAAACTATCGAAAATTCATCCCTTTCGTATTATTTTACGCTTTTTTCGGATTTAAGGGATTAATGACGAAAAAGAATCATTGGAGTTTCCTTTCCGTCCCTTTTCAGACTCTCTAAAAATGAAAAAGGACCGAGTTATCATTGTCGTTAAACTCGTTAAAACCAATAGCGACAAACTTGTCCAATTGGACAAGAACGAGTTTCACTGTCGCTAGGCTCGTTAAAACATAGCGACGGGTTCGCCCGAAGGGCGGATTATAGAACAAGCATATGTTATCCTCCTCAAGCTTGGACAAAAATAAAGAGGTACTGGTCAACAATGACTGGGGAAAATTGGGAAGAAAACTTGTATTGGTAGCAAGTCGCTCTTGAACATGACACTTTCACTCCGTCCGAGTCGAGTTGGGTTATTCCGTTCGCCAGTCATATCACCATTGGTCCGTCACACCATCCATCTTTCGGGTTAACACTACCAATCCATTGTCAGTGTCGCCGGTATGTTCAAGAGAAGTCGCTCAGATAATTCACCTGTGTCTCATCCACTGCAATACATTCACACTCCATTCTTTCATGACCGCCACCCTGAACCCTGTATCATTAGATCATTTTCACCTCCAAAATCATTTGCTCTGTTCCATGTCGTAGATGTGGGATTCATTAAGGCCCTCCTACGACGGGTCACTTGTCGACATCAGCTCATTATCCAAGAAGTCGACCTAGGAACAACCCCTTTCAGTACTTTGAAGCTTGCATGCCTCAATGGCAAGGTTCTCACTTTCGGCGACAGATTTACATCAATGGCCTTCGACCGAGAGATTTTGCATGGTGTTCGACGCCAAGTCCCTTTTTCACACCACGCGAATTGTACTGTAGTACCTTGAGGATCATTGTCATTATTGGTGATTCCTCTCGCGCCTGTTAACAACGTACATCGTTGGCTGGTAATCAGGCGATGTCTTTCCATGTTCGACTCCAGAACATCTTTCACATGGATCGACTTGTACTCCGAGTAAATATTGAACGAGTTTTGAAGACCCTGGATCTAGTTTCATCCATCCGGGCTGCGATATATTCAGGAATATAAAGACATCAAATGTACATCATTGCCGAACAGATGATCATCCAAATCAAAGGATGATGACTCCGTCCGAATCATCAGTCTGCTACACAGACGATTGTCTGTCCTATGTACATGAAAATGAATTTATAATGTTGAGCATGGGAATGCCCGCCTCAGCTAGATCATGAAAAGTATTATGAAGATAATGTATTGTATTGTATCTTATTACAGGTCGCCTTCCAGCGCGAAAAAACTTCGGATCCTCATGATAAAGCATTTCATTCGACATCAAAAGATTAACGACCTCATGCTTTAGGGGGCAACTGTTATAGACATTTTTGGGCACTGCAACCCCAATCATAAATGTCCATAAACTGAGGGCTCCTAAGTCCCTAAAAGTGTTGCTTCACTCCCTAAAGAAGCAAGGTCAGCTGATTACATCATCTCCCAGAAGTTCTCCACAGAAAACTGCTCAGAACTGGTCAAAATTGGACCATACAGAATGCCCAGTGCAGAGGGTGCGATGCATATCACCTACTCAGTGTAAAGGGTGTGATGCATACTGGATAGCTCCTCTGTAGGGTGTAATGGGAGAGAATGGACAAATGGCAGAGGCGGTTTGCGAGGTGGAGGATCATAGAATCTTCCAGAAACTTCTCCTCTGACACTTGCCTCTCTTATTTCGCCCAGGGATGAGTAAGAGATCATCAATCTCCAAGTGGAATCAAGAACTATCAGAGAGAGGACACTAATCAAAATCCCAGAAGCTGACTCACCCGCCTACAATCATCTATATATGGATCCCTCATCGCAGAGATCCAGAGGCTGGAATCTTGTATCTTGTAGAGAAGTGCTGTTGGTTTCCTGGTGTGACATCATAGTGTTGGGTGATCTAAGTTTTACATGAGGTGAAGAAGGGCTTTCTTGCTGGAGGATGATGCTGGGTCAGAACAATTGGTTGTAATATTCTTGCTATTCTTGATATTAATAAAGCTATTCAAGCTTTCCTCCACATTCTTGTATGTTTGATTGTATATGCATTTGTGTGGTCAATACATATCTGGTCCTGTGTTGTTTATGACTATAGATCTCTGTTCTTCGATAATATTATGTTACTTTGATTCCACAGGTGCTCTTTGAAGCTGGGTAGACGAAGAAGAAGCGGTAAAGATCTATTGGGAAGGAGAGGAACCAGGCAAGGAACCAAGCGCAAGACTAAGGTTGGTGTCCTTTGTTCCCCTCTTATCTATTTTTCATAAAGGAAAGCGAAAGTAGTTTTAACTTGTTTGTTTCTAAGATAGCTACTAGTCTTAGTGGGAATAACAACTCTAAGTGGACACTATTCCCGGTAACACTACCCAAAAGTCTTCCTGGTATGAAACCAGTCTGCATACGGCCTCTCCCTTTGGTTTGTGGCTCATTGGCAAAGCACGCCACTCCTCTGAAAGAAACATTCTCTTCACATCCCACATAGAATTCAAGAGGGATTGAAGAGATATGAAACTGGTGGCAAACCGTGTAGTGGCGGGGCGCACCAACTCTTTGTTGTTGGTGAATCTTCTCATCAAGCTAAGCATAGATGTATGGTTATATATAAATTTTGTAATGCTTTTGGATGAATCAACAATACCTTTGACAAAGGGAATTTTCCCTATGTCCTCCAACATCAAATCAATACAATGTGCAGCACAAGATGTCCAAAATAAAGTAGGATGCCTGTCCATAAGCATCCTGCCAGCAGCAACATAATTTGCAACATTGTCCATTATGACTTGGACAACATTTTGTTCACCCACCTCCAAAATAAACAAATCTAGCAAATCACATAAAGTTTTGCATCTTTGATTTGTGCAGATGCATCAACAAATTTGATAAACATAGTCCCCTTGGGACAACTAACCAAGAAGTTTATAAGGGTTCTCCCCTTTTGGTCAGTCCAACCTTCTGACATAACAGTGCATCGTGTTTGTGCCCATGATGCCCTAAAATCCTCCAATCTTTGGGTGCAGTCACACTTTTCATTTTGAAGAATCCGGCCTCTGAAGTCATGATAAGAAGGGATTTTGTAACCCTGGGCCAACACTGTCAATAGCATCAATAGCAGGTTGGAAAAATGGATTATTCCTTACAATGCTGAAAGGAATATAACTCCAGAGGAGAAATTTTGCCAGCAACTTGTTAGCTTGTTCTTTCTCTGTTCTTTTTAGCATTGAACCGATAGATGGCTATGAACCAGGTGTGGTTCGAGGAACAAAAAATGATGATGCAGCTATTGGATTGGTTGATGTTGCAGTAGAACCAGTGCCACTTGGCCCACTTCCTTCAATTGACCTTTTTAGTTGCCTTTTGAGTTCTTCTTTGGCCTCTCTAGTCTGCTCTAAAGTTTCCAATGCTCTCATGGGTCTTTGGATAAGTTCAGGAGTTGTTTTTTCACAAGGCCCCACATCTTTTCTAGGGATTTTTGCAAGGTGAAACTTCAACTTGTACACCCCCCCGAACATAGGGTGGCCACACAACTTGCAACTCAAGTTTAGTCTATCATTCGGAGAATCAGGTACACCATATTCCCAGAAAGGATCCTATTTCCTTGGCATGTTTGTTTTTGAACTTTGAAGTTGCAAACTTGAAGTCTTGAATGGTGTTTTGGTGCAGTTGTGAACCTATGGGAAAATAAGGATTAGGATTACAATTTAGCATTCACAAATTACAAGTTACAAATTTACAAATTACAATTTAGTATTTTAATTTTTAATTTTTACATTGATGATTGTACAATGAAAATCCAAGTTACCCGTAACCCAACCTAAAACAACCATTCCAAAGTTCAAAGTTTCAAACACAAATCACCCAACCATTCCAAACCCAAGTTACCCAACCAAATGGCAAAATCAATGAAAAAACATAAACAATGTTTTAAAAAAGTGAAAACAAAAAAAAAAAATTGGTTCCCATAGTCATACCAAGTTACCCAACCCAAAAGAATGAAGAAATACAAAAAAATCTTTAAAAACAATGAAAACAAAAGAAAAATGGTGCCCATACCAAGTTTCCCACCCAAAAACAATGAAAAACATACAAAAACAATGTTTTTAAACAATGAAAACAAAAAAAAATTAATCCACATACCGTTTCTATGGAGAAATCGGTGGTCTCCTCTTGATTTTCTCCTCTAAGCACTTAGATTTGGCTAAAAATCCTCTTCAGCTTGGTCTCCCAGCTCTCCTCTTCCTCCGCGTGCGACTGTCCAAATGAGCTCATGAAAAAACCCAAAAAACGTTATAAAACTGCGTTGTCGCGACCCCCGGTGATTATTTCATTTTTTATCGCGATAATTTCGTTTTTATCGCGATTATTTCATTTTATCGCGATATTATCGTGATTTTCACAACACTGATTTGATGAACTAAGAAGTCATACTCTAATAATAACAAGTGAAGACTATGATAAGAAGAAAAGTTAAAAACACCTCACAAATAGTTATCAAGCTAAGAAGAATCACATTAACTCTCACTACCTTAGATTCTTCAACAAGATGCATTTACCATTATACTCAAACCTTTTGCAACCAACGAGATTAAAAAAGGAGACATAAGGCATTCCTGCATTTGACCCCTAGTAGGAAAGAAGAAATTGGATACTGACCCATTAATCGATATGACAAAAGAAGTTAAGAAAAGGAATCCCATAATCGAATTCACTACTTAAGATCTCATCCCAATCTGAATCAAAATAACCCGATGATCTAATCAGCTCACCTTAATAAGCCTTAGCTCAAGTCTAACCTCATCACCATAGTTGAAATTTTTTACTTTTATAATTATTATATGTAGTCCTCGTGCTATTCTCACCACATCATTGATTTTCCTGTTGTGAAGAAAACTGGACAACTCTTATGAGATAAAGTTAGGGAAAATTCTTTGAAGTCTATTTGCTGGAATTATTGTTGAAATTGTGTACACAAGAAATTGCACAGTGAGATAGAGTTTTATGGATCATTTTCCTTTGGAATTAAAGCTATAAATGTTTCATTTATTGCACCCAATACTTCACTAGAAACTTTAGATTCTTTTACCACCCTCAATAACTCCTCTTCTAGAAAGTCATAGAAACACAAGTAAAATTCCATTGTCCAGCGATGTGGACTTGGACTGTTTGCCTTCATAAAAGATTGTAGAATTGATATGAGTCTCTCCTTGGTTACTTTAGCTTCAAGTTCCTCAATTTTGTTGTTCTTTGATCTTGTTTATGTTTGCCTTAGGAGGTTCTTGGAATAAAATTTTGTTAAATTTGGCAATTAGGGCCAAACTCCACCTTGGACAACTCATATGATGCAGCTGATATGTTTATTGGATTCCTCTTTCCGAGAGGTGTAGGATTGATCTAAAGATCATTTCATTCTGACATGTATGAATGGAATTATGAATTTATTTTGTTTATGGACAAATTGTTAAGGTTGGCTAGCAAACTAATGTAGGCTTAAAAGCCCAACAGTCATGTCTATTCATCCTCAACATTTGCATATAAATAGAAGGTGCCTTTGCCTCATTTGGACATCACTCATCTTCTCATACATCTCTCTCTCCTCATTTGGTTGGGTACGGATTTCTGGCAGCTTCTTTCTCCACACGCGAGAAGGAAAGGTCAGCAATTTTTTGTTTTGGACATTGACCACTGTTGACCAGCCAACATTGACTTGTTTGACTGCATTTTTGTTGGGGAATATTCTGTTTGGGCAGTCCGTATTTCTGGGCACAGAAATCGAAGCAATTGATATTTCTTGACCAACGTTGACTGCAAAAGGTGTTGACTGCAATATTGACTTGCATTGACCAAGTTTTACTGAGTTTTTCGGAAATGTTTTGGGTTGATTCGGATGACTGTTGAAGGTTGAATTGACTGGGTTTGACTGAGCTATTTTGGAGGTCAAATTCTGCCCTGTTCACCAGCGTTGACTTTCTGTGGCTGCTATTTGACTAGAAAGATTTCACTTTGATTGGGCAAGTGAATATTATATATTGTACTCTTTCTCTCTGCTGAACTTTTGAAGAATAATACGAAGAATTGATCAAAGGGTTTTGCCACATTGGGGTTTGTCCTTGGCTGGCGCCATATCTTGTGTCTTCTTGCCTCGCTTGTCTTCTACTGTTTTATTTATGTTCTATCTGCATTTATTGTCATTCTGGAAATTGATATTGGGCTAATAAGAAAATTGAAGTAAATTGCTCTTAAGCATAGAACATATCATTGTTATCTAAAATTAACAAATTTTGAAGTGCCTTACTGCTCCTTATGCTATTCTTGAGAATTTTCTTAGCTTCCTCCCATCTCTTACTTATCTCCCATATATTTTTGATGTTCTTTCGATATTTACTTAGTTTTGGAAAAATTTAGTATTCTCATTGCCATCTACTAGACAAGTAGCCCTATTCTTGAGTCTCCACTCTATTTCTTCCTGTTCCAATAGCTTCCTTTTTATTCTTTCTAAAGATTTTAGATTAATATTCTCATGTCCTACAGTGATTCCTTCCCTATTTGTTGCAAACAATTTCTTGATCTATTCCTTGGTCTCAATAAGATTTTGTTGAGCATCCTAGGCATTTTTTTTGCCCACTCTGCTATTATGTTTTTTATTGCAGATTCTCAAATAGTTGTCTCCCTCGTATTAGGTTCATATTTCTTTCAATTATGAGTGATAAATTCCTGAAACACTCTTCTTTCAGCAAATTATGTTTATATTTGAAGGGTTTTGGGGATTAATTGGATAAGGAACTTTTAAAAATAAGAGGATGATCACACGCTTGATGAAAACATAAGAACATGAATTACACATTCACATAGTTATTTTTCAAAGTTCCTTCAGTTGGCATGGGCCTTGAACTGAGCTTCATCACAGCCATCATTTGCCTGGAGGCTGTTAAAATTGGACATGAAGGTTTCACACTCTCTTTTGGTGATTGAGCTGCAAATTTAGTGTTTTGAATACATTCTCATGAAAGCCCATACATTCATCATAATGAGGACCAGTTTGATCCTCTCTAATATCAATATCCCTAATGGCTCCCTTTGAGCTAGTGGAAGAACAATTGGTCACTGTAGAGGCAGTTCCAATTGTTACAAGTCATGTACTGGAATATAATGGATGATCAAACTCTGCCTGATGCACTTGCTCTGTCAAGTCTCTTCTCCACTCACTTGGGAAGATGAATCATTTTCAATTTCAACAAGAATGAAGTTATAATCCTTATTACTACTATCATATTCTTGCAACGAAACGTTTTCAATGATGCCAGCAGGGCTGCCTTTATTGGATACTTTGCAAAGCTTCAGGATTGTTGCACATCTCTTTGTCATTTCCGGCTCAGGTCTTACCCAAGTTCTGTCCTCATCACAGTTTTCAAGGATTTGCTTATGTCGTGGCCCATCATTATGGTGGGAATTTTTCCTTTAAACCTCATAAATCTGTTCTAGTTTTACTTCACCATCATTGTTATAAACACACTTTTTCCAATTTATAGGCTGCTTGTTTTCAACCTTTTTTGTAACCTCAAGGTCTTAGCTTTCAATATGTGTAGAATCAGCACCTACAAATTGTTTGAAACCACTTAAAAGGGATGGTAATCCCCTTGATTATGATCTGGGCTACCATAATTTCGCCAAGGATTTTTGTCAAGCTGGTTATGCTGCTAGTTACATTTCAGATTATTAATGCTGTCACATGTTCTATCCAACACCAGGTTGTATGGGCAGCAAACAAAATTTCCCCGTAAAATAAATCTTCTTCCGGACTTGTGGTGTTTCCATTGATGATATGAACAAGAGAACAATTATTAACAGCACCCTCAGACATCTCAAAATCAGTAATATCCTCTGTATCACCATCACCCTTATACACCTCAAATTTAGTAATATCCTTTGTATCACCATCACCCTTATACACCTCAAAATTACTAAATTAGTAATATCCTCAGTATCACCAAAATTTTGTGCAGCAATATCACTACAGCACTCAAGGTTGTGCACATTTAGGCCATGATTAATCCATCTTCCTTCACACCAGCTTGTTCCTTCTTATTTTGTACCTACGGAAATTGACAAATGGGTGTGTCTTCACAAGGATGTTTAGTCCACATACTAGTATTTTCACCTTCACTATCTCAATCACAATAAGATCCTCATTAAAGGATACAAAGAAGGCTTTTCTCTTCTGTGAGATGAGATGAACTCATGCAAATGACATGGTTCAACAGCCTTGCTGTCATAAACTGGAGCAGTAAACAAGTTTTCTTTGTGAAATGCATACTCTTCAATAACTACAGTAGTGTTGTCTTCTTCAAACTTTTCAGCAATATCTTCATCTCTATTGTTGTTGCGATAGAACTGCTCGTTTGGGACAATAGACACATCATCATGTGGTTCAGTTTCTCCAAAGGGAAGAGTAAGAGCTCTCTCACTTATGGTGCTTCATCTTCATTGTCATACTTAGCAATGCCTTGATGACCTTCAAAGAAAGCAAGTTGGTATTACTCCTTTAGGAATGCTAATATCTCCTTGTGTCTTCAAAACTTTGCCAATCTTATGCCCCAACACTTGAAAAAACTTTCAATGAAGGTTGCCAATGAGGATATGATATTTGGACTGCAGGAGTGTCTAATCCAATCATTATTCCCTTGTGTGAATGAACAAACAAATAATCTCATCATGACATTTTCATGTCTTTCCTTGAATTTTCAAATATTTCTTATGAATGTCAAGACAAATGGGGCAATAGCTAAAGAAGCATCATCAAATTTTGGAAGCCTCTCCTCAAATTTTAGGGAGGCCTATTTGGGTATCTTGACATATTCTCAATGTTCAGCACAGGGAATAACACATGGAAATTCCAAGGAACCGCCTTTCATCCATACAAATTCCAAATTGGTGATAAATACAATTCATACTTTTTTTATAGTTGAGTTGCCAAGGTAAGTTGTCAAATGCATTCACAATGATGCTTATCTCACCTCACAAGCACCAAGTCTTGAAAGCCTTCAAAGAACAAAGAGTTCGTTCTTCCAATAGAGCCACCTCAATGGAAAGATTTTCAAAATTGATTTCATTCAATGTCATGTTTTAGGAAATAGACTTTATCCCCGACAATGGAGACAAATTGTCATAGAAAAATCTCACACTTCTTAAGATAAAGTCCAAAGTTCAAATGTGGATCCCATGTACTCAAGATGGGGCCAACTATCACCTCACTAACACTCTTCTCACTTTTGGCCAGCCCTCCTCCAACTTAAGAGGTGGTTCTGTCTAGTGGAACTTGGGGATTAAATGTTGTAGTCAAACCAAGTCAAGAGCTCCCTAAGGCTTCTATTCAAATACCACAAATCAAATGATTGAACCATTGGGGTTTAAGGTGGATAGGATTTCTAGGGTTCTTTAGGGAAATTTCTAGGTTTGAGTTCAAAGGGAAAGGTCCCTGAACACAAACAACCAAGGAATCACCAGGAGAGTAAAACCCCAACAAAATAGTTTAAATGATTTAAGGAAAAAATGGTGATGTAGGATAGAACATCAATGCCTTAGCTTACCAATATATTTTTTGGGTGCATATGGGGTCAAGGAACAATTCAATTGGAGAGAAATGGAGCGGATTTAGGTTCAAAGACTAGAGAAAACTAACTTGTGCTCCCTAGAGGTTTGACCAAGGCATCCTTCAATCTTCAAAGATGGGATAGAGAGTTCCAACTAGGTCATCTCAAAAGAGCTTGACGAGTAGTTCAAAAAGGCCTTGAGTAGATTTAGCTTCAAGGACTAGAGAGACTAACTTGTGTATCCTTTAGGCTTGGGGTAGGCACAAATTTTCAAGGATAAATAAGGTAGGGAGCTTCACATAAGGTTGCCTCAAAAGAATTTGATAAAAATCTTGCCTAAGGAAGATAATGAGATAAAATACCAACAAAATGGTGGATATTTATTAACCTTTATCCATTGACTTGAGTAAGATAAAGAAAAATAACTTACTTGATTTATCATGTGTCCATCAAAATTCACAAATAATCATCCACAAAAAGAAGTTTATCCACGTCAATAAGACTTTCATCATCAAGATCTACCAATATCCATCAAGAAAGTGAACTATACACATTAACACAAACTGCTCAAGAAGTCATTCAACTCATCCATCTACAACCAAAATTAAGAAACAAGAGATTTGTTTTGAAATTTTAGACTTTTAAAGGGTCCCACCATTAGAGGATGTGCAACTCTATTTATAGAGAAGATGCTTAGATTCCCTTACATTAAATTTTAATTTTCTAGGTGAAATGCTCCTAATCTAGCCGATGGAGTGACAAAAGGCCCTCTTCTTCAATTAGTTAATCTAAAATACATAATTTGATCAACATTCATGCCACATGTACAAAGCAAAGGGGCGCAAGCCCTCTAAAAGTGATCTATATCTGTAAATGATGTAAAAACATTAACCATTAGCACAACATCTAGCCTCCAAAGGCTCGCCCTTCAACACCTGAAAAAGTCTTCCACTTGCCACCAAAATCCTTTAGGCTCCCTCAAATGTGGGTGCACAAGTCCCAAATATATCCAATGCATCATCTAGAAGGGTTTCCAAAAGGAATGCTTCCTTTCAATCAAAAGGAATGGTTCCTTTCATTTATTGTACAAGTAGAATCCCAAGTCTTCATTATGTGTTGTTTCAAGATGAAATGTCAAAGCCTCCAAGAGTTGCACCAAGCCAATCTTCCATCATTTATCCAAATAAAACCTCTAAAGGATGGATAAGCCCCTTGATATGATAATGGAAACCTTCCAAAGAGGTTTCCCTTAAACCAATACGAATATCTAAATCTATAGAGGTCCCTTAAACCAATATGAATATCCAAACCTATAGAGGTCCCTTAAACCAATATGAATATCCAAACCTATAGAGGCCCCTTAAACTGATATGAATATCCAAACCTATATAGGCCCCTTAAACCAATATGAATATCCAAACCTATAGAAGTTGGCTCTAATCAAATTGCCCAGAATGTCCAACTCTAAAGGTCAACTTGTATTAATTTTACTTCAGATATTACACCTTAATTCGACCTTGTGATACCATTTCATTTTATGGGTTGGCGAACTAATATTATGTTTCCAACATCTATGTGTGTGTGTGTGTGTTTATATATAAAATCTCTTATCTTAAAAGTCATCCAATTGCTATTGTGTTGGGCATGCTACTATAGTCAAGTTGCACCCTCTATAATTTTTATGCTATGATACAAGCAGTTGAGGGTGCTGGTTTTTTAGTTTTGCCTCTATAAAGCAAGCGTTGATTCCAAACTTGCTAGTGATGCATCATTGGATCATTCCTTTGATGGTGTCCAATCCATTGGCTACTTATCAGGTCCAAACAATGCATGCAACCCTTTCGATTTATTATTTGAAGGTGGAAAAGTTTGCGAATAATGTACAAGATAGTTGCTATTTGCTTATGTTTCTTTTTGCTTTTTTTATTTGAGCCTTCCCATTCTTTGTTGTGGCACTTGTTTGCAAAATTTCAAGATGTCGTAGAGTTATGTTCTTTCTATCATCACCATGCTCCCACTCTAAAAGTCTTAATGAGCCTTCCTAGCATAAGGGGCTCTTTGAACTTCATCCCAAGGATCTTCCACTAATAATAAGTTTTTTCTACTATGTTATGATATTGAATAATTTGAGGAGTTTGAAGACTCTAAGCTAGATGGTGTCTATGTTGCTCTTGATGACGATCCATTTCTAGTAGTGGGAATGAGTTTGATGAGTAATCATGTTGATCAATGATTTGTAGTAGGCCAGTGACCCAATAGCTCGTAGCATGGTTTTTGGACTATAGGGGCCATATAGATGCTCATTGATTATGTATTTTGTTGCTAACATGTTGCATTTTGTGCCATTTTGATATATTAACCCTTACATCATATGTAGATGAGAAAACCTTATTTTTTCTCTAATCGTTTGGAATCTTCTCTCTCTCTATCTCTATTAGTCATTTTGTATTTTTTTAAAACCATTTTATTAAATCTGGTTTGATCATGTTCCAGTTTGAAACCTAGTTTGATAAGTGGTAGGTTCAAAGACAAGTTTTGGTTTTTAAAATATTGGGCAAATCTCCTCATTCTAAGCATGATATCAAGTGTAAGTTGGATTTTGAAGAAGCTTAGGGCTTTATCAACACAAAGGTCAAGGATGTTATGACAATATACTCATTCATAGGTAGCATGTCACTTGCGTGAATTGAGCCTAGGTGGGGGGTGTGATAATCCTTCTCACAACAAATGAAAGTAGACCCAATTAATTGTAAGGAGAAAAGATTTCAAAGTGACTTAGCAAGATAGACAAGTCAAATTATCAAGACAAAATATAGTTGTAAGTTGTAACTAACAATTAATGTAAATGTTAGATGGTTGAAATTCAAGTCTGAAATTTATACAAGGATTAGATAGTGAAGAACTTCATTAATATACATGAGATGAAGTTGTTGTATATACCAAGCATTATTCCAAGGCTACTACAATGCACTAGCACTCCAAGACTGTTGATAGGAGTTCAAACAAGTCCTTAAAATTGAGACATCTTCTCTTCTTCTTCACCAAATACACATAGGGTTTCATCAGAAAAGCCTAATCAAAAAACTTGGGGGGACGAAACCTTATTTCCCTAGACTATAGGATGCTTCAAGAAGATCACAAAACCCTAGCGACTTCAAGCGAGAGAGAGACCAAGTACAAATGAACAGGTAAGAGAGGATATGACTAGTGTGCTCCTCCTCTGGATCACATTTCAACACAAGAGTGAAATAGGAGTGATCACAACGTCATTTCCAATATCTTCCCTTATTCACAAGGGTAATCTCCAATGAAGATGTCCTCCTCCCATGTATAAGTCATTTCTACACAAGAATGAAATAGGAGTGAGCACAACGTCATTTGCAACATCTTCCCTTCTTCACAAGGGCAATCTCCAATGATGATATCCTCCTCCCATGTATAAGTTGTTGTAGGGTTTCCTTGTGAACCCTATCGAACCACTCCAAGAATACAAGTACAAAGAGAAGAGTATAATGATGATGCCGATGAAAGGAATCTCTCATTTCTCTACATCTATGGGAGGTAAGGGAGGCCAACAATAGAATGTGGTCCAAGCCTTTACAAGGAACTTACAATAAACACTCGTAGGCCAACAAAAATGAAGTGCTCCACTCCAATGGTAAATATGTGATGCTTCAAGGTGATGTACACAATAAGGTCCCTATTACTGCAAAATGTAGCAACCTAGTGCTAGGCCTCACTAGATCTCTAGAAACAGTGGGATCCACTGCCACTGTCACCTCAGGATTTGGGCAAATGTTTTCCCCACAAAGGAAGCTTCTTCAACAGGCTTTGGAGAAGTAACCTAATGATTCCTAGGCTAAATACATGTTGAGAAACCAAGATGTAGGTATATTAGGGTGATTTCTCTTTCATGATAATTACTTGTGAGTGTTCGTTGGCTTTTTATTATTATGTTATGTTCTTCTTCATCAAGCAATTACCAAAATGTACATGAAGATCACAAAGAAACAAAAGAACACAAGATGTAGGCTCTCCAAGCTAGGGCCAAAACCCCACAATATCCTCCAAGGATCTTGCTATATAGACACCCTAGAATAATAGTCAATAATGTATGCCTCAGGGTGAAATGAAGTAGCAAGGTCAAAGAAGCAATGGCTCAAGATAGGATTTGGAGACGTTCAAAGTTCAAACAGATTCCCAAACACATGGTACCTAAAATTTAATGATCTACAAAAAGGTATCAAGTGACGAAGAATGGAGGATCAGTGCCTTGGCACCAACTTGGGGACCTGTGCTCCTCAAGGGAGTCCACGAGAATCCCAAAATCTCACTAGGAAAAGTCAAAAATCCAATGCGAGTATATTTTCATCTCTAGGGCACAATTTACTTCACCTTTGTGCTTACTGTTGAAAATGGTGCCACGTCGAATTATGAGTGTATATATGCTGGGGTATGAGTCAAACATGTATCTTCGTAACTTCGTTTGTTTGTAAGATATCCATTATACTAGTGTCAAAAATTTCCCATAGACCAGCCTTGGGAATATTTATTTCTTTCTCTGATTCAAATATGATTTGTCTTGAGTCTCACAAACTGTTCGAGAGATGTTTACTTAATAAATATCTAGTGCCAACAAGCATTGTTTATTCAACTATGGTATATTCACCTTTTGAAGTTTGCAATTAGGGATGACCTTGAACAATATATTGTTTGCAATATTTACAGCAAATGTTCTTTGGTAATAACCCGAACCTATGGTTAAAATGCCAAACAAGTGTACCTGGTTGACAACAGAATTTGAATCCTTCTTTGTCGGGAACTTCACTATCATATCTTTTCCCACATCACATGCATCCTTCACTTGGTATTTGCAGATAGAGAAAATATCTTTTCCATCAAATTTTAGACTCTCATAATGCTAATCTTCATTGGCTGATTTTACTTCATTTGAAACACGTATTTTTTTCTTTTACAAGTATATCATTAGGGTCATCTGAAAACAATTCATAGCATGCCTTGCTAGAGTCATAGTCTTGAAAGGGTATTGTCCTTAAATCTATGTTACCTTCATTTGTGGCACTTAGATTCTCTTGAAGAGTCTTAATGGGATTAACATCAACGTCCTTCTCTGGAGCATAATCAGGACCACTGCAATAATTTTCTGTTCGGCCAAGGCAGTCCTATCCTTTCTCCTCATGCTCCCACATATCATTTTCACAGCTATCATCATATTGTTTAACAGTTGCATAAGTCAGCTCTAATGTGATATCCTCAATGGTGGCTTTATCTTCAAACTTTTGCAAATTCATACAGTATTCAGCTTCTTGGCAATTTTCATCTTCCTCATCATACTGAGGATCATCATTAAACATTAGCAACCTGTGAAAGCACTATACATGTTGTCTTGAGTTTATCTGTAAAAAATTGTCATCTCCCTCAAAACATTAACTTAGATTCAGCTCTAGATCTCTTTCCATAGTGGCCTCATTTACTTGGCTGTCAATGCTTCCTTCTTCAAATTTTGGGCACCAATCCCTACTTTTGACAGCAATGGTATCATCACAACTTGAACGGCTAGAAATGGCACAAGATTTATCTTAAATACCCCACTCATCCACTTGCTGTAATGGGTCTATATCACTAAAATGGAAAATGTAAGATCTATGGCCAATTTGTATCAAATCAAACAATGAATTCAATGTACACATATCATGGTTGTTCTTAGGGTCATTAGTACTATTTATGGCGGGGCAGCTAATAGAAAATTAATCAAAATGATTCCCATCTTCCCCAGGAATAATGATATACCTTATGTGGCTATGGGTGTTAGTCTCCTCAAATTTTGAGCACACATCATTACTCAAAGCAGCCTCATACTCTCTGCTTTCTTGGATCGCAAACTCATCGCCTCACAATTCAAGGTCTGCAAAATATAAACTTGTTATGAGGTCCAACTCTTCCCAGCATATCTAATCCATAATGTCCCTTTGATCAGCTTCCATAATATAAGCATGAGACTGCTTTTCTTGATCTGAGGCATCATCTTCAGCTGATACTTTGTTATTGCTACCTCCTTCAAGTTTTTCTTCAAACTTCAGAACTATGGGGTTAACAATGTTGTCTTTTCTAGTTTTTGGGTTTGAATTCCAACCTGCGAGAGTAGCAACATCATTATAATAGGTGGGACTATAAATAACACATTCCATATCCTTCCCATCCACGTGCTCAAATGGCTTTGTCTCATTGAAATTTTCTGTGTTAACAACATCACTGGCCTCATCGAATTCTAGACCCACAACATCACCTAAAATAACAACAATATCTTCATGATGTGGTGTATCATCCTCTTGAAGGATATTAGGATGAATTCCTTCCACCCCTACTTTTCATCTTCATCAATGTCATCATTGCCTTCCAACAAATCAAGAAGACCTTCCTGCTGCAGGGCTGCCAACAGGCACTGAAAGGTGTCTTCATACCTCTGCCATATTGGGCCACAATGCTTGAGAAAACCTTCTATCAAAGCTTTGAGGGAAGGAATTGTCTTCATACATCAAGAGTGCTTGAGGTGACCATTGTGATCTTGTAACAAAGAGTAAATGAATAACCTTATCATGACTTCAAATTTTGAGATATATCCCATAAATGCAAAGTCATGGGGACAATAGCCCAAGGAGAACCATCAAATGTTGAAAGCTTTTGGATGAGGCTTGTTTGGGTATCTGGGGATGCTCTTAACATCCAATGCTGAGTACAAAACATGCAAATCCCAAGGATCCATCTTTTATAGATAAAAAGCTTCAAAAATTGAAATTTGCAATTTCACAACTTTTCACAATGGAGTTGCCAAAGTGAGATGTCAAATGCTTTCAACTGGTGCTTGTCTCACCTCACAAGCACATGGTCTCGAAGAAGTCTGAACAAGGACTTTGTTCTTTGTGTATATTTTCTAGATGAGGGGATTTATCCTCGACATCAAGATGAGCTTATTCAATGAAATTGAAGCACAAACTTTAGATTATTAGGATGACTCAACTTCTCCTCAACAATGGTGCCAAAAAAGTTACTACAAAATGTAGCACCCTAGTGCTAGGCCTCACTAGATTCTTGACAACAATGGGATCCACCACCACTATTACCTCAATCGCAAATTCTCCTGTTGTTTTCTAGGTGTTATTGCCGCAAGGAAGGCTTCCTCAACAGGTTTTGGAGATTAAGTGACCTAAGGATTCCTAGGTTAAATATTCTCCAAGGATCTTTCTATATAAACCTAAGAGTATGACTTAGGGTGAAATGAAGTGTGAAAATTCCAAAACTAGAATCCTATTGCAGCAACTGGTATTATTTCTTCTAACTGATAAATTAATTATTCAGTTTATTGCTATGACAACATCGAAATAAACACACAACCTTCACAAATAAAACTACGGAAAATAAATAGCATTGGAACTGAGAAAATACTAGCACACACACATAAAAATCAACACCATTTTTTTTGGACAAAAGTCCTCGGAAAAACCCAATGCGAGAAGACTGGTGCAGCAGATGAGGGTTTTATTATTATGCAACAATGAAAATCTGAGTACAATCTATGGATGCCCAATTGGCAATCCAATTGGCAAGTATCTAATAGAAATAATTAGAGAGAAAGTTCTCTACCCCACAAGCAATCTCGACATTGGCTTCTACAAAAAACTGGCCTTCCAAACCCCAACGTGAGCCTTTCTGCGCTGCCTCTGCGTTGTCTCTCACACATGTGGCTCAATTTTTCCTCTGAGCAAGCCATCTAGCTTGTCTCTACTGCTGGAATTGACTCTCTATCCCTCTGGAAGACTTTGCTGGCCTCTGGAAACTAAATTGACCTCCTCCTCAGCTAAATCGAACTGCTCTGAGTCAGCTTCTGTGCAGTCTCTGTGCTACGTCTGCTTGGATCACTTGTCACTTGTTGTTGCCTCTCCAGATCTGGAAAACTTCCTCTGGACCATTGTACCTGCCCCTCACTAACCCTGCTTTGATCTCTGGCTCTCTGGCAACCGCTGCTACTCTCTGGAAATCGCTCTACCAAGGAAATCAAACTGGAGAAGTGTCTTCTCCAAGTTCCCATCAACTTCTTCTTATAATCCTCTGTTGGGACTCCAACAACCAAGATTAAATCTTTATCAATGGCTAGGATCATCTCAAAGTCGATCTGTGTGAGTTTCTAGATAATTCTCACCTTATCTCAATTAATACTGATTAATTAACCATATTCCCTAAGTTTAGACTTAGGAAATATTTAAAAAATGGTTAATAATCTAATTGAGACACTTCTAGGTGGAATTTCCAAAAAAGATTTCTGGGTCTTGGAGATCTCATGCATTCTAGCCTTTCCACCAAATCCATGGCTAGAACACATCCGATGCTACAAAAACTAACATGAAGTAGTGAGGTCAAAGAACTGATGGCTCAAGGTAGGCCTTGGAGATGCTCTTTGGATTCTCGGACATACACAACTTTAAATTTAATGATTTAGAAAAAGGTATATACTATAAAGTGATGGAAAATGGAGGATCAATGCCTTGGCTCATTAATGAATTTTTGGCATATGGAGCCAAACAAGAAACGAGGAGACTTATGGTGCTAAAGAGAGTTTCATTAATGGGTACTTGAAGGCAAATTTTGCATATGAAGAAATGGAAATTCATAAAAAGATATAACATTTATTAAGAAGGCTCAATGAAATCCCAATCCAACAATTGTAGCAAAATGGAAGATAATAGTCACAATAAAACAACACTATTCATCCAAACATCACTTTGTCAATCTAAATAAATTTCATCCATCTTAAACATATCTTCCCTAAGACATTTCGATCACTTGAAATATCCAAAGCCAAATTTTCACAAGGAAAAATTGTAGAAATTTCAGATTGCTATGGGATTTTTCCCTCTACGCTCCATTAGAAAATGAGAGGAAGTGCACATCTCTTTATAGAGAAGCTACAAAACTTCCCTCATAATAAAATAAGAATTTTCTAAGCTAAAATCCCAAAAATTAGCCTAAGGAGGGGAAAAGGGCCCTCCATACAAATTAATTAATCTAAATTGATGTAAAATGGGGATTTTAATGCTACATGTACACATACTAGGGGCCCAAGTCCTAAAAATGTGACCTATTTCTACAAACGAAAGAAACAAGTGGTGTTGGTGCAACGTCCACCCTCTAAAGGCCATCCAACAACACATTTTCTTCCACGAAATCATGCAATTAATCCTCCAAACACGGGAAAGTGGGTCTTCAATGTTGAAATTTGGGTAGCTCAGAGGGTATTTTTGAGATGTGAAACTCCACAAAATGGAAGTTGTTGCGAAAGTTACCCAAGTTTGGGGTCTTGGACCCAAAGCAATGGGTTTAGAACAAGAAAATAATTTAATTAATAATTTATTTTTAGTGTTTGAGCATGTAGGCTCAATTCGCCTAGCAGCCAATTGACATGATCCTGGGGGTTAACAACTCAGTGCTTGAACACTATAAATAGAGGCCAAAGGAGAGGCCTAGATATAATGGGAAAATGTGACCGCGCTACCCAAATCAAAGTTTACCAAGTAGTGTTATTCCTAAATCCATAGGCTAATCAAGGAGATCTCGCGAAACTAAGATTGAAGATTAACCCCCCCATCTAAGGTGAGGGAACAAAACCACAATCAAAGCCCTTCCTTCTTCCAAGTCACCCAATAATCCATGTCCAAGATGCCTAAGAAAAAGAAGCATAAGCACTCGAATATACAATGAAAAACATGCCTTTTGGGTTGGATCACCCACCTTCTAACATATGCTCTCGATAGATTGGCGAGGGGACATATGACTGATGCAGGGAGCGGAGATCAAATGGCACAATGTATCAGTTACATTAGTGGCTGACAGGGGCTTTCGACTGAAGAGCTATCTAGGGAAAAATTTTCCTATGGGGTCACCCACTTTTGGTGGGTGACAAGCCACATGAACAAATAAGGAGTCTGCTTGGTGAAGAGAGGGTTGCAGTGCTAGAGAGGTAGTTTGAGCCCTAGTCTAAGGGTGGGAACATGTTGAGAAATCAAGATGCTTATAGATTAGGGTAGATTTTTCTTAACTTGATAATTACTTGTGAATGTTTGTTGGCTTCTTATCAAATTTGTATTCTCTTCATCAAGCAATTACCAAAATGTACAAAACATGAAGATCACAAGAGACAAAGAACACAAGAAATTAGGATCCAAGCGAGGGGAAGAAACCCACAAGGGGGAAAACCCAAGAAAATCCACTTATAAAATCAGATCAAATTGATATATCCAAGACGCAAGACCAAGACACCGCAAAGACCCAAGTCAACCTTCCTTCAAGTCACCTCCAACAAGTTAAAGTCAATAGAAGTCAACACTAGGTAAATCTCTGAAATTTAGTCACCTTTTTGAAATTTTAAGCCTGTAGTAGCACAGAATCTACCTCAGGAAAACTCGGACGTGTGAATAGAACTAGGGAAAAAATCAACTTGTTTTCTCTCTCCTTTGACTATCCTCTCTCTCTTTTGACTTTGTTGGTTTTTCTTCTTATCTTGGGCATATAAATCGATGTGATAGATGGATGATGAAATGAGGTCGAACTGCGTTGTATTTATACATGTCCAGGAGGTTGAATAATTGCCTCTTTAGGCCAACTTGTCCAGGGAGGGCTGACTTGGTCTTGTGGAGGACAACTTTTCTTTGACCCAAATAAAAAATCAATTTTCTTTTCTTACTAGAAATCCAAATGGGACCTTGACTCGATTACATTTCTTGGACTCATGATAAATTCTCTTTTGACTCAATAAACCCTATAAGCATGAAGAACATGCTTTGACTAAAAATAAACAATAATGATGAGTATGATAGATAAGAACATTAATCATACATTTGTATTGCATTATGAAGACCGACACTAGTTACATTTCCAACAAAGAATATCTAAGGAAGATAAAAAGAAAGTAGCATGTCTGGAGCTTAAGTACAAATCTAACTCTGTGAGATAACTTGATCAAGGTCTATTTGAGAATGGTTTTTTTAGAGGCACATAAAACGAAGTTCTCGCGGCAAGACAATTCTGAGATATCCGAACCTTTGTAGCTACATATCTTTTATGGCATCCAAGTTACTGTAACAACATGTTTCCTGTGGATCTGAACCACTATATCTTTTGTGGAATTTGACCTTACTATGGTTACATATTCTCGGTATTTGAGTTTAATATGGTACTATTCCTATAGAAATGTGAGACCTAGAAGAGAAGTATGTGCTTCTTCAAAAACTGTGACATTTAATCTTACAGTGGTAATATTTCTCTGTGATATCTAAACTTACTATGGCAACGATACCCTTTTCAATGAACGTGACATCCAAGTATAGAAGCAAAGCATCCATTTGCTTATGGAGAAGGACCAACTACAGATTAAAGCTCATCAACACACCATCAAAGAAGCCTTAATCAAGATTGGTGTGTAAGAGGACCTTAAGGAATACAAAGGAATTAAAAAGACTCTGTAGGTAAATTTTTATTGTTAAAATTGATAGAAGGCTGGTGTAATTCTAAAGCCCTAAAATATCAGAAGATTGTAAAAGACTGAAGTTTCGAAAGTCATGTTTTATCTATGGTCCAAGTTTTCAAATCCTAAGGAACCAAGCCTCAGGAGGACTAGATTGTATGAACATGCTTGCCTACAATGTTTGTTTTGGATCAAAGATTTCAAAATATATCCTAGTCCAAAATTGCCTCTGTTAATCTAGCGAAAGTGATTTTAAATCCACTGAAGTCTAAGCATATAAGAAGGTGGTTTTGGGAAAAATGAATCAAGTCTAGAAGAATATTGGAGAACAACATAAAAATGCAAAATTCGTGCTTTTCGCTTTTGCACCCATTGCAAAACAAGTTCAAAGTCTACAATAAAAGAAGCTCGAAAATTCCTATGTACATGAACTTCAATTTTTGAAGATTTATTAAGGACGATGTCTAACTTGTTTTTGATAATCCACATATTGATGGTTCAAACTCCTTCAAACTATAATTATTTCTGTGACATAAAACCTCTATGATATGAAAGGTCATCTAAAAGGTTACTGAAGCTAAGGTATGATACAAGTCTGAAATTTGTGGTATGTTCCAAGTAACATGATCTAAATTTTGTGTGATGTCAAGTATGATCCCAATTTTGGTTTGAAATTATGTTGATTCAAGCCACTTTGTATTGAAAAACCAAGTCCTTTGTGAAATTCGCTCCAATGATCTAGTGAAGAATCTTTGTGGTGAAGAGCATTAACAATGACAATTTGCAAAGTCTACATAATTGAAACATCCAAATTCTCTCTCTATATGGCATCTGAAAGATAAGGTATCTCATTGAAGGTATCAATGATTACACCAAATAACACTTGCTCAAAATCCGAACACTACATATTAGTGGCATCCAAGCAAACTCCAATGGTTACAATTTTCCTATGCAAAGAAGTATGCTTATAAAAGAAATCAGAAGTTTGTAACTACCCAAACCTTTTGTGGAGGCATTCGAATATTCTATTACAAAAGAAATCCAAGCCTTCTATCACTAACCGACTCTTCTTAAATAATAGAGTTGATGTTGTCAAGGTGAAAGCATCATGTGGTCACAAGCTTTAAACATAAAATAGTGTGTGGCATGTCTCCAAGATGTAACAATACAAAATACATTTCCAAGGCATTTATGTTTGTATTCAATGGTAAAGTGGTTGAATCACTAAGATATTTTCTATGTGAAAGAAAGAGACAAATAAGTAGTATAGCAAGGAATAGGAATTTGAAGCTAGTTGGAGCGTATCTATATAACACTAGAATATGAAGAAGCAATGCCACCAAGACTTCCTATACATAGAAGAAGGACTATCAACATCAATACGATTAGCCTATACATTGAAGTTTGCTAGATCTGAAGCACCTATGTTGATCACAAGTGGAGCTTAAGTACCAAGCCTGAGTTAGTTGTAGCTGTCTTGGAGAGGGCTGAGTAGGAGTGTGTTGTGATCTATCCTAGTGAGGTTGAGTCTGTCTAGTAGGAGCAATCTGAGGTCTTTCCAAGCCAAGAGAGGGTCCTTTTTGTGTGGAAAAGGAGCCACAAGATTCATGTTGCAAGCCTCAAGCCTTAGGCCGAGGTTGGCAAACATAGAGGAAGGCTAGACTGAGTTCAAAAAAGAGGGTTTAGGACATGATCAAGGCTAACACAGGCTAATCTAAGTAGGCTTTGGGCTGCTGTAGAAACCAACGAGGCATCTAGTCATTTGCTGGAGAAATAAGAGGTGGTTGTGGCTTGAAGGAGGGCTAGACAATGGTCTAGTAGCCCTCGTTAGGGTAGCTAAAGGAAGTTCCGAGGAGGCCGAAATCTATTGGATAATAATTGAATATTAGATAGTGCCTAAATCAGTCAAGAGGAGAAAAGGATTTTTCCTAAAGCTTCTAGGTGGGTAGCTTAGATAGGTTGAGGGTTTCAGTCTAAAGAAGCAGACAATAATGAAAAAGAAGATTGTTAGGTCAAAGGAAAGACATTACAACAAGAAGGATAATGTTGATATTAATATAATGAACTAAAGGATAAATCTACCTATGAGTAGCTGGTTGACAGAGGTTTTAATGGAGCTAATCTCTATGTGACAAGGAGGGAAAGGACAACCAAGAGCATTTGATAAGAGGACTGAAAGGGATGAGTGCAAAGGAATGTCATTAGTAAGTAAATCAAGATTTGTCTTTGTTTAATGTGTCGATTGAGAGTTTGAAGGGTTAGGCCTTGTTGACACCTAATCCTTGGGATTGGGTGAATGTGTAAAATAATGTAAATAGAAAATAAGGAGAGTTGGAATATGAAGAGACACTAGGAGATGAAGCCCAAGAGTCTCTCCCTCCATGTATATATCTATGATCAGCCTTAATGCAAAAACACAATTCATTTTGAGGAGTTACCTCCTGGCCTGACATGGTATCAGAGCTCAGGTCCCAACCACTATTTTTGGCTGCCTTCCTGCTCTTGTAACTCCTCCTTGCCCATGTTCTACATTTTTGCAGTCTGACGCATCTGCCTTCTGTCAGCACAAATTCCTCATCTTCTCATCGAAGAATCGAACCTTACTCATTTTTGGCAGTGTGTTGCCTGCACTCTCGACCTCAGGACTATGAGACTGATGCATAGACACTGAGCGGCTTGCCTAACTGTGTTTTGGCAAATTGACTCTGAACGCTGGTGATTCTCTGCGCATGAACAATGCTTTCACTGGTTTGAACTAGAACTTTTGTGAGTTGAAACATTTTTTTTAAGAATGCTGTCTATGTGGTATTATCGGCATCATGAGTATGATTGTGTATTACATTGAGCTTGAAGGTGGTATTACCGTGACTGTCACTGCATATATATACATTGAGTTATGCTATCCTCACTGGTTACGTTGACTGATTATCATTACTGGGTATTACCACTGTGGTGAATGCCATACCGCGTTCCCATACCGCCTCACTGGTTTTAATATATTGAACCCCTCTCCTCACTGCGCAGCAAAACCATATCACACATACCCCTTTGCCATATGCCATCACTGCATATACCACTATAACCACGCCAAACAATGGTTAAACATCGAGCTTGTATCGCCCCCATCGACAGCACCCAAACTGCCTGACTCCTAGTTACCAACCCACCATACCAAACCTCTTTGTTGTGTTGATTTTGGTTGCGTTTCTTCCCTACTCCGCATTGTTGAATGGTATACTCCATACCACACCCATCGTGGCCACGGTTGGTGATATCACCGCCCCAAACCGCCACCTCCTACGTTGAATGTTGTGTATCATATTGCATGAACATTGACCATGCTGTCATATCATGTTACATTGAACGTTGTCATATCATATTACATTCAACGCTCCTCCACCCATACCATGTTGTCATATCATATTACATTGAACGTTGACCTGGCCCACACCACCATACCACCACTCAGTCAAATAATATTCCTTCCCCCATATACTCCCTCCCCGAAATATAACTTTGCTATATATATCAGAATTATTTCTTTTACCATGAGAAGTGCACATTTTCTTTATATGTTGTTGCAGAGTACATTTTTACACAATACACATATTTAAAATGCATTCATTGATATCTGTTGTTGGAGTAGTTCTCTCTAGAAAAGAGAACTATCCTGAATGGTCACAAAAGATAAAACACACTCTCATTTTCAATGAGTTGTGGAAAGGAGTTTGTGAAAGAGGAGATAATGAACTTGCAAAGCCCACCTTAGATAACTAGATTGCCATTTGGGAAAATAAGAACAACAAGGCTTATGCCTTGATTGCAACATCTGTAAATGAAGACGTGAGTCACCACATTTCACCATTTTCAAATGCTTTTGAAGCCTTATAGAAATTGAAGGAATTGTATGACTCACACTCTGAACTTGAAGTTGTCCAATTGTTGATTAAATTGTTCAGTCCTGAATTGAAAAATGATGATCCTCTTGCTTTAGCATCATAAGTAAGATCGATTATGCATGATATAAAAACCACTGGTGTTCAAATAGACATTGCTCTCATAGCTTATGTCAAGGCACTATATCTCACTTATTCAAATTATCTTGAGTCAAGTGGAAACCTCAAGGAGATTACCTTTGACTCCATTGAGAAGAATTTTGTTGAGAGAGAGAAGGATTCTAGGAAGAACACAACCCCTCAGTCTTCTGAAGAAGTTGTGTATCTTGCACATAAAGAGAAGAATCTTGCACAAGATTCTTCTAGAGGAAGAGGTGGCTGAAGAGGAATAGGAAGAAGGAATTCTAGAGGTAGGGGGTGCAGACAGTTCCAAGGAGAAAAGTCTAATCTTCATTGCATACGATGCAATAAAGATGGACATGTTGCATCCACATGTAAGTTGTCTGGGGACAAAATTGAGCAGGAAAGAAATGAAGCCAAAGGTAAAACCAATGACAAAGGGAAAGGTAAAGCACCCGAATCTGCTCGCTATGTTGTGGCACATTGCAATACTGGAGTAACTAAAGACTTATTTAATGCCTCGCTTCTTGGAAAAATGATTGGTTGCTTGATTCAGGGGCAACTTGCCACATGACTTTTAGAAGAGATTTTTTTGAATAATTTACTGACAATGTTGGAGCAGTATATTTTGCAGACAAGTCAAAACTCAAGCCATCAGGGCTTGGCACAATCAGGCTCAAACTCCATGGTCTTCCAGACTTTCTTCTACATGATGTTTTATATATCCCGAAGCTAAGGAGAAACTTATTGTCTTTGGTCCATGTTCGCCAACAAGGACACTCCATTCATATGTTTGATGGAAACGTTGAGGTCATAAAAGCATCAGATCACTCACTTGCCATGATAGGGATAGAAGAAGAAATACTTTTGAAGCTGCAAGGTACCTCTGCTCATGCACAAAACTTCTCATATAGTTCTCGTTACGATGAAGGTACATTTTCATCAAGTCTTTTATGGCATGCTAGATTTGGACACTTGAATTATGACAACCTTTATACATTGAAGAAAAGTGGTCTTATTGGTTTGCCTACAATTCCTAGGAAACTTAAGCAATGTGATGCTTGTATCTTAGGAAAGCACAACAAACAATATTTTCATGATTCACATTCCAGAGCACATAGAAAACTTGAACTTATACATTCATACTTATGTGGCCCAATGCTCGTTCCTTCTGTAAATGGAAATAAATATATGATGACATTTATTGATTATTACACCAGAATGTGTTGGGTTTATTTATTGAAAAACAAATTTGATGCTTTTCAAACATTCAATAACTTTCATGCATGGATTGAAAATGATGTAGAATCTCATATTGGCTTTATTCACACTGATAATGGAAAAGAATACACTTCAAATGAATTTGAGGACTATCTTCGCCAACATGGAATCAAACATCAAACAACTGTGCCTTATAATCCCCAACAAAATGGAGTAGCTCAAAGCAATGAACAGGACAATCTTAAATATGGTACGTTCCATGATGTTTTTCAAGGATGTTAAATTGATGTTTTGGGTTGATGCAGTTCTATATGTTTTGTATGTAAAGAATAGGTGTCCATCTAATGCTATTAGAAACGAGACTCTTTATGAAATGTTGTATGGCCACATTCCTTTGGTAAAGCATCTCAGGGTCTTTGGTTCCACAAGTTATGCCTTGATACCTAAGGAACAAAGAAACAAACTTGGTGTCGTAAGTGTGTCTTCTTGGGGTATTCAAATACCTCCAAAGCATATCATCTCTATGATGAAGTTAATAAGAAGTTTGTAGTATCTAGAGATGTGATCTTTCTTGAATCTTCCAAGGTTGACAATGTTGTTGAGCGGCAACTTGATCACTTACATAGATTTGGACATGCCAAGTCCTTTCAAGAATTTGATAATGAGATTACACATCTTGAAAGGGGGATTCCTATATTGGATCAATCTATGGAATCTTCTTCTGAAGCACTCTCTGCCCCACATGAAGCCCCAACCATTGATGACACTTTGAGTGATGTGATTGACAGAATTGAGAGACCCAATCTTGATTCACTCCCAACTTAGTCAACTGAGCAGCATGAGCCATTTCAGAAAGGTCCTCCAAAATGGTTGACAGAGACACTTGAAAGTGTTCATCCTGATGAGGTTGGAAAGATAGGAACAAGAAATTCAACTAGGAAAAATAGAGGTGATGTAGACGATTTTGATTCACCTATTGATATGAATGTTTCTTATGATTGTAAACTGAATTTGTTTTCAGATTTTGAACTAACTTCCTTCAAAGAAGCTTCTTCTCATGATGAATGGAAAGAAGCAATGCATGTTGGAAATAATACT